>CM039093.1:51693200-51859542 GCA_022113865.1 Chimonanthus praecox | reverse complement strand
TACATATACACAAATACACACATGATCAAGATTAGTGAGTTAAATATTCCTCTTCAAACAGGTAGATGTATGTTAAACTACCAATATACCTACATGCTCAACAAGCAATGCTGGGGATGACCCAATACCATTATTGGTGCAGAATACTGTTAGCAAATGCTTTGGAGAGTCCTATTTTGATTCATCCCATTTCATTTGGGTGAGAGGGAGGCAGAAAGTCACTCTCGGAAACTCTTATTGGACAAAAGAGAGTTAATATGATGCATTGATTCTACCAAAGGGTTCACTATATTAAAATGAGGATACATATTTTTTTAAATTCTTTTCCAAGAAAATATTTAAATAACTATAAAGAAGTTCCACTCACAAATTAATAGCCTTGTCCAGTTTACACCCAGTTTTCATATGTAAATGAGCTATAAAAGGTTTACCTAAAGGAGTTACAACTAAAGGCTCTGAAAACTAAGTGTTGTTCATCACTTGGACACATTCTAAAACACTGGTTTAGACCACTTGCACAGGTTATAATTTATTTATCAAGAAGAAATCTTTCAAAAAAAATTATTTATTCAGAGGAAAAAGCTGACATAGTGCAACAGTTTGTTAACTTGATCCTGTGATACACATTTGCCACCTTACGTCGCGAGATGCCTTCAGTTGAGTTTCATGGTCTGCTTGCATCTGAGGTTGCTGCCATAGGTTTGTCACCTTGGTCACTTCATGTTGGGCATCATCTGAATTGCTTCCTTTTCTCCTGATATTCAGCTTGCGAGTTTCCGAAATGATGTCTGCAGTCTTATTCTCCACAATTGTGAGACCCTCCTGAGAAAGAATAAAAATTATAAGTGAAAAGGTTAAACATAATGAACCCTTTAACAAATTAAATTATCTTCCATTTTCATTTTGCCAAAAGATTATAGAGTTAAACGGAAGAATCTATTCATTTCAAACTCAAGCTTACAGGAATTACCATTAGTATACAAAATGATGGACAAAAAGCATCTATGACTTCAACCCCTCATTCAGACCTTGAACACCAAATTTCAGCCATTAAATGGGCTTTCCTCATTTTTTCCCCATTATCTGCTAGACAAAGCATCTTTATCTTGAATTAAGGCAATGTGACCCACACATGCGTGCAGATCACACAAAAGCACATACAAGCATTGTGGCTATACAAAAGGTGTCAAGTATATGTGCTCAAACATTAACGAGCCCAAGGACCAAAGAGAATATAAAACTAAGATTTTTTTTTTATGACCAAGGTGTGCAGGTCTCTTAGAGCACCCGACTAATCCTTGGGGAATGTGCAAGCCTCTCTACCGACATACACCGGGTAAACCTTTTTGTAACATCTTATTTAGTGTTGTTTATGTGGGAGCATATCTGAATCCTAGAAGCATGATGGTGGGGAATGAAAACATATATAGATAATGGTGATGATGATTAATAATAATAAGAGGCTTTCATGACATAAGAGGTTTAATAATAGAATTACCTCTAAGGCATTTCCAATGGTGCCTCCAATGTAATTAAGAGAGGACGTGATTGCACCTAAACCTTTCTGAAGCTTGGGACTCTCCATCTTGTGATGACTTTCAGCTGATCGATGTGTCTGATGAAGCTGTAAATTTATTTATTTTTGAAATGAAATTTAAAAAAAAATGGTACAAGTAGAAGACATAATATTGTATTTTGAAGGTAGAAACAAGATATCTATACACAATACAACAAATATCTGACTAAAAAGTGGAGTTAAAAACTTCAGTTAATTCTCAAAAGAAAGGAGAGGTTATTAAAAATTAAGAAGAAAAAACAACCCAAACTCTGACTTCAGTGAGGGCCCACATCCAACTAGCAAATTTGTTTATTACTCTATTCAGTTTTCCAATATTGAAAAAAAAAGATGAACACTTGAGCTTTTCTAAGGTACTTCATCAAGTTTCAAAAGCATTTAGAAGAAGAAGAAGAAGCCAAGTGGTCTTCCAGCACTTGAAACACAAGCTCATATCTCTTGAGAGGAACAGCGTTTTAAGTCCACTTAGGACAAATAATTTGAATGGCATCAATAAGGAAAATTTCAGTGACTGATGTCACGGACTTAGCGAATATTTCCTTGATTCAAGCCCGCTGGCACTCTCTTGCCTCCAATGCTTAAGTGAGTAAACATTTCCACCAAGTTGATCACTCTTTGGACCAAGGTGATCACACCAAGCCACACAAATTTAACTACAAGGATGAAAAAATTGGAACACCAAGACTTGAACAAGGAAGCACTCAATTTAGATTGAATACAGAGGATTACAAGAGCCTTGGGGACTCTCAAGTTCTTAACAACACTTCCTAGAACTTTTGGCTAGCTTGGTAGCAAATGAGCTCCCCATACCTATTTATACTTGAAGCCAAGGACCACCATGCTAAAGTTGGCCAGGAATGATCTAGACCACCTCTAGATTTCTCCATACATTTCTTTATTCAAAATATCCTTAGATATTTCTAGACTTCATAAGATTCCACACAAACCTAGAATCCTTCATACTTTTTACACAACTACGTGTAGACATACTCTTGAACAATACATATATTTATACTGTAGACCTACTCTACTCCATAGACTGGAACCTCCTTATCCTTCTCTTCTTCTTCGACTTCTTCCCAGACTTGGGTACATACTTAGTCTCTTCCTTGACCTACTGGCCTTGTTCACATGTCTCGGATGATCGACCTATGACACTGAGCTTATATAGCTCAAATAGAACATTAGTACAAGCCAAAGAGAAGTAAATCACAGTTCTCTAATTGTTTCATGTACTACTTGAATCCATCTTCACAATGAAGAAATATTTGCAAGGAATTAGAAATATGCTTCATTATAGACCCAGACATCAAAGGAAGGGTAAATGTAACAGTACCAATGCATTGCCTAATGCTAACTTAGCAAGCTGATATTGCTCATGTCACCCTTCAACTGCTGACTGATAAAATTCTTTCATAATTTGTCCTTTTACCAAGTTGCCCTGCTGAATGGGTATTTGCAACAAGCAAGTCATGCAGTCAGGGCAGTGGCTAATATGACACATAGTGGGCTCGGTGATCTGCCTGCAAATCTAGTCATTGGGCAATCACTTGATTTTTTTTAATTATTTAAATGATATTATCAAGATGTTTTTAAATAATTTTAATTATTTAAATGATATTATTAAGATGTTTCAAAGTTGAAATTGTAAGTAATTCTGTTTTATGCTATTGAAATATTGTTTTTAGGTTGAAGTTATAAGTCAGCAACTCACTATTAGAGGTAACATTAATTGCCTTCTTAAATACTTTCATATTATAATGGCGTTGAAATATTGTTTATATGACAAAATTATCAATCATGAATTTTTAATGCTCCTGTAGATATTTTAATTTTTAAATTTTTTTCGTATGTGAAAGTTTAGTAATTAAATGTTTATATTTATTTTAGATTTATAGGCATTTAATTATTCAATATTCTTTTGATTTTTTTTAAATAAGATAAACATCTATATGTTTACGTCAAATAAGTGGGTAACCCAAAACCCGATCCGATCCGATACAAACCCGAAATAGACCCAAACTGACTGACCCATATAATAAACAAGTAATGGATTGAAGTTTGGTGACCCTAAATCGATTAAGCCTGACCCGACACATTGTCAGGTCTAGCCTACATTAAACAATATAATGGTAATAGGACTTCATAGGGTTTTTTTAATAAAAAAAATCACCATCTAAGCTAAACTCTGTTTTTACCCTTTTTGAAGTGGTAATGATGCTGTGATCTGCTCAAAGATCATGAAATTCTCTAGAATACAATGCTCTAGAACACAAGATGTCATGATCAGGATAAATCAAGAATTCTAGACCATGCTTTCCTGAACAGTTTCACGGAGAACCCCTCAAACCATTGGCCAATAAAGCCCACACGATTACACTTGCTTAACACCTTTCAAACTCCACCATCTAACTTCCAAATCTTAACTAGTAGTTTTGTTCATGCTCAAAGCTTCGAGTGATTGCTTGGTTGACTGGCAATGTTCTCATCAGCCTTTACTCTTTCTAATAAAATTGAGTAAAATCAAAACATAAATAAATTTAGTAAAAAGCTCTATATTAAGTTGTGACCTAAATAACTACAATATTAGCTAAAACCGATCCATCTGCGACATGAATCCTGTATTGAAATAATATTGTATCCAGGAAGATAATGAAGGACCGGGGCATCAGAAAATCTCAGATACAAATACAAGTCATAGAACAATTATCATCTCACCTGCTTTCTCAGCAACCCCACCCCCCTCCTGAAACACCACCACAGACACAGCAAAGAAGAAAAAGAAGCAGCAGCTCACCTGATCACCGATTGATGTATCAAGCGTCTCAGGTCTGGTTCTGCTAGGCATTCCAGATTGCTGAGCTACATTGTCATCTTCCATAATTGATTTGGCTTTTCTGGCTAGAGTACCCCAGAAACCGTATTTCGATTCATTTAGACTTTTCATTGATGTATATTCATATGACGTGGAACCCTACATTCACATGCATCACAGACTGCATTATAAGAATAAATAAGATAAAGTATTAAAGGATTCAACCCCTCAATCAACACAAGGCTATGCCAAGAAATACCATAAGAATTTTATTTTTTGTGATAACAAAAAATTTATTGATAAAACCCGGAGTACAGAAGACAAGACCTACCACACTTGCCCACCCACATATATTTCAACAATAGGCACGTGTAAAGAAGAAGAAGGTGAGTGTAAATAATGATAATAATTAGGTGAGTGTAAATGATGTAGGACACACGTAGACACTAATCCTAAGTGGATCCACTTCTATTTATTTAACTTCTTTTATTTATTTTATTTTTTAATTAGCAAGTTGAGTAGAGTATGATTTGTTAATTTCCGTTTGGGATTTTAGTATCCTAGTTTTAGTTAGTTTCCTTGTTGGTTTAGATCAGGTTTCTATTTTCATTTGGATTGTTTTATTATAAATACATGTACCGCATACATAAAGACACACGATGAATATTGAATGAAATTATTGAAGGCATAGCCTTTTTTCTATCTCCTTACCCCTTTATGTTTCTTCTTCTGCCTGCCAAGTTGCAGGCAGAATATCCCTATATTGGGATGGATCTCTGCGGATAGCACCGCTCCCGCATCAGTAAATGATATAATTAGCCGAGTGTAAATAAGAAGAAAAAGAAGAATCGGTGTAATTGGAATCATTACTGAAGCCTTTTCCTGTGGGCTGGATTTTGTCAGTGCTACTACTGCAATCTGATCCTAATTTAGGTGTTTTTATCGCTCTGAAGTACAAAATGAAAGCCTTCTCCAACATGACAGAAGACAAAGTGAAACTGACTTCTATTCGTACCTGGTTCAATCATTAAAGATATTTCATTACTTCTAGAAAGTTCCACCAGAGATAGTTGCAGGAAATGAATATGTTGATTCAGGAATCCAGAACAGATTCAGAAGTTCTGAACTATCATGTCTTTGACACAAAGTGGAAAAGAGTGAACATTTTTCCATTATTCAGTAGTACATCTGAAATGGAGTATAGCATAGTCATTATTCACTGACCTCTCTTTCATTGAATCAGAAGAACCCCTAATAATATTAGAAGACTAAAATGATACCAATGCAAAGGCTCTTAGTTGTCAACACCTTTAAAGAGTAGGGTGAATATTCATAGTTGTGAAGTCCTTTCAAGTCTAGAGCAACCAGACCCCCTAACAAACGCTTTACTATTGTTTTGTTGGGTATGTTGCCAAAGGAAAGGCGCTAACTAGATCTAATCTAGAGAGAAGGATAATCTGGAGGAAGCTACCTTGACACTTGTGTCTTGTGTGGTGGAAAGGTAGAAACTGTGGATCACCTGTTTTGCATCTGTGCTGTCACAAGGTTTCAATGGGTCAGCTTTTTGGGCCTCATGGGATGTGATTGGGTAATGGAAGATTCCAATAACAATGTTCTATCTTCGTGGTGGATAAGGGTAACAGAGGGTCACCTAAGGCAAGAGTCAAATATATCTAAAAATCAATTTGAGTTTATGCCGGATAAGTCAACAACAAAAGCTATCTTTATACTAACACAACTTATGGAGAACTTCAGGGAGAAAAGAAAGAACTTTTATTGACTTACAAAAGGTCTATGATAGGGAACCTAGAAAACTAATATGGAGAAATTGAGAAATAAATACATCCCCAAAAATTAGATTAAGATTATCCAAGTATATAATGGTGCAACCACTAACATTATAACCATTTGTAGAGAGACGGCAGAGTTCTCCATTGGCATGGGACAGCAGCAAAGATTTGCTCAAGTATGTACCTATTTGAGCTAATCATGGACGACTTCACATCATGAATTAAAGATGAAGTGTTGTGGTGTATGCTTTTCGTAGAGGATATAGTGTTAATTAGTAAGACAAAACAACAATTCAATGCGAGATTAGAATTGTGGAAGTGAACGTTGGAGTTAAATAGTTTAAAAATTAGAGAACTAAAAAAGAATACATAGAATGCAACTTTTGAGAGTTAGACGATAGGAAGAGCAACCCGGTACAATTTAGGAATAACTTAGTTGCACATTATAATAAATTTAGATACTCAAACTCTAGTAAAATCTCAGGGAGGTTTCAATTTGGATATAACAAATGAGATAGGAACGAGGTGGAGAGAATGTAGACAAGTTAGTGAGGTTCTATGAAATAAAAGAGTTTCCCTTCGCTTAAAAGGACGATTTTAATAAAACAATTATTAAATCTATTATGCTCTATGGAGTAGTGTGTTGTGCAATGAAAAAAAAACAAATAGACAAAACTAAGACTGAAGAGAAGTGCATGCTAAGTTGGATTAGTGGATTAACACTAAAGAACATAGTTAGAAATAAACACATCATGGATAGTTCAAAATAGTTCTAATAGATGACAAATTAAGATAAACTTTTTTGAGATGATTTTGTCATGTTTATAGAAGACCAGACATGGCTCCAGTGTGTAAAATTGAAAGACTGCATATCGAAGGCACTAGGAGGAAAAGCCAACCACAAAAAATTTGGAGGGAAAAGATAAAGAAAGATATGATAGGAAAAGCTAAAGAAAGACATGATAGATTATGGAGTGATTGTTGATATGGTTTGTGGTAGGATCATTTGGAGAAGAAAAACTCGTAAAGCTAACCCCAAATAGATGAGATATTGGCCTTTGATGATGATGATGATGATGATGATGATGATGATGGTGATATCTTTGTGGTGGTACATCCTTTCAAAGGGATGGTAGATAGTGTGCAATTGATCCCAACCACTATCCTATGGAATGTGTGGAAAGAGAGGAATCAAAAGATCTTTGAGTCTAAAGAGCAATCCGCTCATAGAGTATTTAATGAAGCAAGGGATCTTCTGATATTTTGGCTACTAGGATGTAAGGAATTCAAAAATCTTTTTGATGAGGAGGTGGTTGGAGTGGGGGGGGTGGGGGGGGGGGGGGGCGGTAATGAGGACATCATGGGATGCCAACAAAGAAGGATGAATTAGAATCTATATTTCACCTCATTATCGTTGGATGGTGATTTTTTGTGCAATGCCTACATATCTAACCATGGAAACCCAAATTGCATTTTGATCTAGCAGTGGATGTGAGTATTTGGCTCGATCCATACATTTACGTCATCTAAGTCATTCATTGGTGGATTGGCCCTATCCAGCCGTTAATCTAGCACCATTAGAGCATTTGTCTATCACATTTTATTAGTGCTATATTGTGTAATTAATATGTGGTTTAGGATTGTTAAAGACATTTTTTATTAATCGTTTTAGATCGTCCACATGTGTGCCTTAAGTCACATTGTCTAGAGAGTTTCTTTTATAAATAGTTGTATGAGACGCTTTTAAAAAGATGATGAATTAATGAAAGAAGAAATTCAAGTTTCTCAAATCTACAGATCTAGCGGGACTCCTTCTGCCTCCTTGGTGTGAGATTAAAGAACCTTGTGTGACTCAAAGTAATCCTTATTCTTTTTCCTCCCTCCCCTCTTTTTACACCTTATTTTTTTTCCCTTTTCACCCAAACCCTAACCCTGACCAAACCATAACCCAACCTCACCATGACCCACCAAAACCCAATGGTACCCACCAATCCATACTGGAGTCCATACATGTCTATATGACGGTACAGACAAGCCCCTTTTGGCCTTGTTTTGCCCAATTTTGCACCCTAGCCTCTGGATCCCTATATTAGACTCGTAAATCTAACGCTAACCTACTATATGAACCTATTTGAGACCTTGTTTTGCTTGAAAATTAACAAAAAAGTAATGAACCCTAATTCCTTTGGAGAACCCAAGGTGATCCCATACCCCTATTTCATCCCTTTAGTGACTGATTTTTAAATCTAGACCTAAGACGGGGTTTGGTGTGATTTAATTGTCTTTTAAGAAATTTTGCATTGAAGGCCAACAAAACAACCTTGAGAGCTTTTATGTGTAGGTGTAACTCTTTTTTGAATCTCTTGACTAATTGTGAATGTGAATTTGCGTAGTTTTATTATATTCTTTGTTCAATAATAATTTCTCTCTAACATCTTATGTGAAACATGGTTATAAGTTGCATGTCATTTTAGGATTCACCATACACAAATTTTGCATTCTCATAAAGGCATCCATCTAACATTTATATTTAAGGTTTCCAATATTGTGACCTATCCTACATCATATTTGGTATCAAAGCTTGTCCTATGTCAGATTTGGCATCAGCGATTGTCGTGCGTCAAGCCGTTAAGAGGTAAGAGGAAAAGTAAGCCTTCAAGGGGTGGTAGTTGCCAAATATAGGACGTTTCAACTTCAACATAGATGGAGCAAAGAGGGGAAAGCCAAGACCAATAGGGAGAGGGAGAGTGTTGTAGGATCACCTTGGCAATGTGTTAACATTTTTCACTGAACCCATAGGAATTAAAGAGACTAATGAGGTTGAACTTTGGCTATTAGGAAGGCTCTCTCTTTGTGGGCTATTGGGGGATACAAATCAGGTATCTTCATTGTGGAAGGTAACTCAGCAAATGCCATTGCTTAGGCCTCTGGTAAGAAGAAACCTCCCTGGAGGCTTATTGTTGTTGCAAGGGATATCTCCTCTCCCTGTAAAGGTAAGGGCATTTCTTTTAGACATGTTAGAAGGTCAGCCAATGGAGAAATGTTGACCATGTGTTGTGGATCATTTGTAAATGTGTATCAACATGTATGTTTCCTTTAGTTTTGGGTTCCCTTGGACTTTTGGTTCTCATTTTTGTAAATGATCAGTATACATCTCTTATAGTGTAACTTTTGCTCTCTTTAATGAATACTCATGTAAATATTTCAAAAAAAAAACAAGAGAATGAACACATGGTCAATCATTTCTCCAATGGATACTCACAAAGTTGATTTGAAGTAATGTCCAACATATGTTTTAAATACACATGGGTTGACCCAAGGAAAATTTGGGATCTTTCATTATATGTTAAGTAATGAAACTCCAGTGAAGAAAAACTATCCTTCATGATATAATTGTTTGTGCTATGATGCGTGATAGTTGGCTTGAAGGAAATATCCACCATTTTTTCTAAAAGAACAACCCCAATTCCAACAATGTAATTGTTCTTGCAATCCGTGAAATAGTTGAGTTGTCTTGGTCCTCAGATGCATTGGACTCTTAGTAAAAAGGAATTTGATGGAGCCAACCTTGAGGACTCGCATGATATTGTAACACAACTATTGGTGGAAGCTAGGTCACTTTTCGTTTAAACATTGAAGTACAATATAGAGAGACAACACCCATGTATAATCACTCCGGGCACCAAATTTTCCAAGATCATCATCATAAGTTAGCATCCCATCCATCTAGGGTTGTCCAGTTGACCATATCACCATCAGTGATTCTACACTTGACACGTCATTTTTTATCCCCTCCCTCCAAGTTTTTAAAGGTCTCCCTCTCCTCTTAGTGCCTTCAATCCGTAACTTCTCAAACTCTATGCATTGAGACCATATTTGTCGTTTATCGGAGCTATCCATAATGCGCTCGTTTCTAACTCTATCCTTTAGAGTTAAACCATGCATCCAACATAGCATTCGCATTTCTGTTGTCCTAACTTCGTATAGCATTCTAGATCTAATAACAATTTTATAAAATCATCATTTTCGGTGACGGGGGATTCTTTAATCCAATGTTGTGAAAATCGAATCGTATGGGGAAATCGTTCTAGGGTGTGAATCATGAATTGTGTATCGAAAATTGTAGAATTATAAGATTCATGATTTTTTTTCTAATTTTTTTCTATACAACTATAAATACATATAAAAATGATATAGCATGTGTATAAAAATAACAAGATGATTTTTCAATTCCTCATAATATATAAGCATAAATTCAGACACGTGAGTATATGACAAAATGCATCAATGCATTTAATTAAACCTTAATAGCATTCATCAAATCGATATTTATCATCCATCGTTAATAAACATCCACAATAAAAAAAGACAAAAATATATTTATATGAGATTAAAATATAAATATTAAGTACTGATAAATTTAAGAAATCAACAAATAAATCTAAGGCATTTAAATAAACATTAATAGCATTCTTCAAATAAATTTTTTTCTAAAAGATAAAAAATTCAATTTTTTTTAAATAGATTCAAAAGATTCAAAAGAAAAAAAATAAAATAAAAGTGGGGTTTTATAATAAGAACAGAAAAAAGATGGTAAAAAAAAAAAAACATAAAAACAGTTTTGGTGTTAAACGTAAAAAATAACATGTGAAAAACATAAAAAAAAAAAAATAAGTAAAAAGAGAAATAAACATTGGAAAGGAAGACTCACGGGCTACAGAAGCATGTCGGTGAAAAAGAAAAAAGAAAATCTAAAAATAACTTACGAAAGTATCCGGAAAACTAGAAAACAAAAAGAACGAACGAAAGAGACCTGCGGTGGCGAAACAAAATAAAAGAAATAAAGCAAAAAAAACAAACCTGCGAACGAAATGAAGAAAAAAAAAATAAATAAAGGATCTATGGACGAAAACTTGAAATAAAAGAAACGAAGAAAGAAGGTCTTGAGTTCGATTCGTGCTCAAACTTCTCTGGGCCACTCTCCATAGGATTACTCCTCATCACTTGAACCCGGTATGTGTATAGGGAGGTGTGCACATGCTCCAAAGAATTAGTCGAGTAAAGTCCCCTACGGGTGAGATGCCCGGTGGTCGTCAAAAAAAAAAATTAATGATAAGAAGATGAGAAAGAGGAGAAGAAATGAAGAAGAAAGCAAGAAGAAATGAGAGAAGATGAAACAATTTACGGTGAGGCAAAGCTAAAATTGCAGAAAATCCAGATCAAGCATTCGATCTTCAGAAGTTGGTTGCACAGGGGAGGAAGCTAAGCTGATGTTGTTGTACATTGGAGTCTCTCAGAATGGTTTAAGGAGACATTTTGTGGAGTATTGGAGGTTTAAACCTCCTATTATCCAGGTACACGTGTCCTTCACCTTAAAAACCATGCAAAATAGGTGCTAAAACTGCATGCAAGCACAATTCACCCTTTTGGATTGAATCGTTTGATTTTACAAGGGGTTCTGAATTGTGAGATTTTCGATTTCCACATAAAATCAGAAAGTTTTGAGTTAAAAATCAATGTTTCATGCGATTTGAATCGCCATACCTAAAACATACGAATCGATTCATATCGTGAACCATACGATTTTGACAATACTACTTTAATCAAACTAGACATGGCTAGCTTATCTACATTTTACCCATCCCACTCCTATTATAGTCGTTATATCCAAGTCGAAACCTCTTTGAGATTCTACTGTAGAGCCCAAATATCTAAACTTATCACAATGTGCAACTAAGTTATTTTCTATTTTTATAATGTTGCCCTCGCTATTGTTTAACCCACTAAAAATCAAACTCAAAACAACAGAGTTTATCCAAACAGCTCTCAATCAACACCCCAGATAAGAAGAATCTGCCAAAAAAGAACCCTCATTCAACACCCAATAATATGCCTAAAGGCCTCCCCACAAACCGCTTGGTCACAGCTAGGTCACTTACACACAGTATTTAAAGTATTGTTGCTCGCTTGCTTTATCACGTCTTGGCAGTGTATGACCACCAATCTGTTGTGTTTGTTCTTTTCATCTCATTTCTTATCATTATCACTGTTATTGTTGTTTGTCTGTTCTTTGAACAGTAAAAATAACCTCTGTGATTGTGGCAGTAAGTGCATACTGACGGTGCAATTGAATATTGTCATTTTCTTATTCTTGCATAATAGTTGCAGTACTTCAGAGAAGGAGCAAAGTAACAGGTCAATCATCTCATCACTCCATAAATATATAAAAAAAAAATACTGTTTACTTAATTCAACAATCAGAGTTTGGATGGAGATCATTTGCTCTGACAAATTTAAAGAGTTCAGCCAATCAACTTGAGGACAGAAAACCAACAACAATAGATCACAGAACTAAACTTCCATTTGTTGCCCATAAAAACAGAAACAGAAATCAAGTTAAAAGAAAATTTATGCAAACTCAAAGTCAGTATTTCTTAAATCAAGGCAAACAAATTGTAATTACACACTTATTACTGACAACTGGAAAAATCAAACAGAATTACAACAAACCAGATCTTAACCCCATAGAGCATCTAGTAAGATAGAAATCAAACAATTATTAGTGAATATCAATTAAAGAACAAATTGAGGTGCTTTTGCTTATTCAGATCAAAATATAATGACTTGACAACAAATAGCCAACACTAGATAAAGCATGTAAACATCACAGAGCTCTCACAGTCTAACATCTCCAATGCAATAAAAAAGCAGAATCATTTGATATAAAGAACACATACTTACTCCAAGAAAACCAAGAGCTCCACAGATTTGAGTAAGAAAACACAATTAAGCAAAAGCTCCAAAGTTTTGTGGAATGCCATCCATCCAAAGAAATCACACAAATTCACTCTTAAGACCCTGATCTTGACAGATTTGACTGAACACAAACACAACCAATAAAGGTTCTGACCTTTCTGCAGAAATTGTCATCCATCTAATATGAACCACACAAATTCACTCCTAAAACCCCACAACCTCAGGAGAGTCAACTAAGAATGCACACAAAATAACATCCAAAAGTCCCCAACTTTCTGCAGAAATTGTTATCCATCTAATACAAATCACACAAATTCACTACTAAACCCAAAGAACTACACAGATTTGACTAAAATCTCCCACAAAATAAGCAGGGTTACTTAACTTCTCTGCAGAAAAGTAGGGCTGTGTCTGAGTTTCCCACACGTTAATCAAAAAAAAAAAAAAAATACACAGTTCCCTCCTAAATTCCAGGAACTGCACAAATTTGACTAAAAACTCATACAAACAGAAAACCCTTTTCTGCATAATGCAAATCAAACGAGCTCGCTCCTAAAATCCCAAGAACTCCACAAGTCAACTAAAAATCACACAAACAGATGAAAGTGCCAAACTTTCTATGAAAATTGTTCGCCACGATATAAAAAATACACAAGTTCATTAATAAATACCCAAAAAGGGTCTCCGGAGATTTGACTAAAAGCACACACAAACAAGAAAAAAAGATCCGAACTTTCTCTTGAAATTGCTATCTATCAAGTAATTTTACTGGAAGCACACAGGATTAAGCAAAGTACCAAACTTTCGGCATAAATTGTTGGGCTCAAATCATGCCTTGTAGAAACCCTAATTGGCTAATGTTGTACCAAATAGCAAGTGCTAAGCATCGATCTGATTGTAGAAGATCCGGGAAGAAGGGGAGAGAGAGAGGGGGGTACTAACCTGCGGAGGATGAGAGAATCTGTGACGAGTGGGTGATTCTTTGTAGGCGGATTCGCCATAGGCGGTTGAGAGAGAAGAATCGCGGTGGGCGGAGGATGCTCGGATTGCTTGAGCAGCGAGCGAGGGAGGATTGGTGAAATCTTCGGAGGAAGCCCTGGTAGAAGTAGAAGTAGAAGTAGAAGTAGTATAAGGACTAGAAGACGATGAAGAAGAAGAAAAGATCGGTTGCTTTCTTCGATACGCCATGTGAGAGATGGCAATTTCCAGAGAAAGCGATCGAATCCCCGATTTTAACAAGACAAACAGAGAGAACGAAACGAACTCAGCAAATGCAGCAGAGATATGAAAAAGGCAGTGAAGAACCTTCCCATCTTGTTAAATGAGAATAATTAAGACACAGAATCCGGTGTAGCACGTGCTACGCGATTTGTATGGAATATGAGCACGATTTATATGTAATATTTTAAAAATATCTCACGTAAAATCAGTGCGAAAGTTTAGTTATTTTAAATTTGAACAAGATCTTCAAATCTATCAAAAAAACAAACAATTACTTAAAATTTTGAACAGTGATTTGATAATTACGATGACAATGGTGTAAAATTTTGAATTTAAACAGTAAAATTAGAGACTATAATTAGAGATAAAATATCTAATAAGTTTTAATTGATATATATATATATATATATATATATTTTTTTATTTTTATTTTTTAATTCATTTATATGTGAAAAAGGGTTTAAGTCAACCCAAATGACTGACCCAAAATATTCAACCCAATCCGACCCAAATTTCTGACCCGAGTTAACCCAAATGTTGTTTTATAACTTGGTGCAGTTAGATAGAGTTGGGTAGTTGGGTCGGGTCGGGTCAAGTATATTTTAAATTTCTCAACCGAATTCAACCCAAATTTCATGACCCAACCCAACAAATTTCATCACCCAACCCAAAATATATACAAATACATAATCCAAACCCACTCATTTCTCAAGTCGTGTCATGCATCTCGGGTTAAAACCCGACCCAAGTTTCATTAAAAAAATACCTAAAAATAGAAAAAAATGAGTCTTGATGAGTTGAAAAGAGTTAATCCAACTTTATCAGTAGATAAAATTTATGCAATAATTAGCTAAAAAAAAATTATGATTAATATTTTAAACACGTGTTTTAATATATTGATTTTTTAGTTATTTCATTTTTCAAGAATTTTTTAATAATATCCTAATAAAGTTCAAAATTTTGAAAAATGTTATAATGTTCTAATAATATCTGAGTCAACAAAAAGAAATCTAATCAATAAAATTGTCACTTAGTGAATTCAAATAAATTCTACTTCTTGCTATATTCAATTTATAAAATATATATATATATATATAAATGCTGGACATATAGACACCACGCTTTTCTGTTACCAGACACCGTTTTTTGAATTTTAGAGTGAAATTATCATTTTGTCTTCTGTGTTTTAAAAGACCGATGGAACCTCCAAATGAAAGAACCAATCGAACGATTCTAAGAATTGTCCAATCGAACCTTCAAATGGAAGAACTGATCGAACGATTTCTGGAATCGTCCAATCGAACGTCCAAATTGAGTGGAGAGAGATTTTCAAAAGATGATGTTTTTCGACCGATTTTTACAAATATGGTATCAAAATTCATCTACTCTGAATTTTATGAACTCCAAAATTGATTTTAAGTGAAAAGGATATAGTTTTGGGTTTCAAAAATCATACCAAAAAATTAAGAAAAAATAGCATTCCCTCTTAATTCTTTGGGTACGAATTTTGAAGTCCAAAACTATATTCTTTTCACTTAAAATAATCTCGGAGTTCATAAAATTCTGAGTAGATGAATTTTGATACATTGTTTGTAGAAACAGGTTGAGAAACCGACTTCCTTGAAAACCCAAGCCAAACGCGCAAAGGTTACAATTGGCAGGGAGACCGTTTCTCGACCGATTTTTACAAATAAGGTATCAAAATTTATCTACTCTGAATTTTATGAACTCCGGGATTAATTTTAAGTGAAAATGGTATAGTTTTTGGCTTAAAAAATCATATCCAAAGAATTAAAAGGGCATATCATTTTTCTTTAATTCTTTGAATACGATTTTTTAAATCCAAAACCATACCCTTTTCACTTAAAATCAGTTTCGGAGTTCATAAATTTAGAATAGATGAATTTTGATACCTTGTTTGTAAAAATCGGTAGAGAAATGACCTCTTTTGAAAATCCATATCTACTCCATCTGGAGGTTCGATTTGACGATTCCTAAAATCATTCGATCGGTTCTTCCATTTGGAGGTTTGATTGGACGATTCCTGAAATCGTTCGATTTGTTTTTCCATTTGGAGGTTTGATCGGACTATCAAAACACGGAATGACAAAATGATAATTTCACCCTAAAATTCGAAAAGGGTCTTATATGTCCAGCCATATAAAAATTTCTACAACATGTGTTTTAAAGTTCTTAAATACTAATATATGACAATGGTACCTCATACTTTAAATTCTTCCTTAGGTCAGATAGAACTTGATTGTATTAACTAGTGGTGAAAATATCAGCCGATACATTGATACGGTTTTTTAGAGCCTTATCATATCAGCCGATACGTATTGTATCAGTCGTACGCATTACTTCTAGGCCGTTATGGTCAATATATCAGCGTGATATATCGGTCCAATATTGGTCGATATTCATAATATCGGCCTTTTTTTTAAAAAAAAAAATGGTGGTGGGCTCGAGTTGATATCTCGGTCGATATTATCGTTTTCAATTTTTAAAAAAATCAGTTTTTTTGGGTTATTTATTATTTTTTAATTCAGAAAAAAATAAAAAAATACCGATATTTAAAAAAAAAACACAAAAAAGGATAGAGAAATTTATCAGCCGATATCTTGGCCCGGGTGAATTTTTTACCCCGGTTATTAACTCCATCTCAATTTCATATATAGAATAATAGAAATGGTTAAAAACTTGAATAAATTAAATTTGTTCTTTCATTTAAAAGGAGTGAATGTACAATATTTATTTTGTGCATTCCCTTTCTTAAATGGAAGTCATTGAATCTATTTTGATTGAAGCAATTATTCATTTATATTTTGAATGTCATGTACTTGTATAAAGATGTGTAAATGACTGCATGAATAAATGAATAAAAAATCCTCATTTAATCACCATGATCTTGAAAATGAGTAGTGAAAAACTGTTAACATATAAAAGTCAATTTTATTTAACACTGAGTAGCTTAGCTGGTAACATTCTGCCTCAAAAAACACTTTTAACATATAAAGGTCAATTTTATTTAACAATGAGGACCTTAGCTAGTAACATTCTGCCTCAAAAAACAGGATGGTGTGAGTTCGAGTTCCCATGGAGTAACCGGTGACTTTCCTTTGGAGGTATAGAACATAAAGAGTTTAGTAGAACTGCTCAAGGTTTCTCCCCCTTAAAAAAATATAAAAGTCAAACTTTTAAGTTGAAAAATCATAAAAGTTGACCTAATTGATTGAAATTTTACTCCTTTATATATTTCACAAAAGATGTGCATCCTATTCAAAAATAGTTAATAGCCTCACTAGTAAATTTTTTAAGTTTTTTTTTCCTTTTCTATGCCGTCTAAAGTTGAGGGCAGGAGTGTAAATATCGGCCGATATTGGTGAATTTGTAAAAAAAAAAAGAGAGAAATATATCGGCCGATACCGAAATTTCTACCCTGGATTGAGGGACTCAAGTCTATAATAAATTTAAATATAGACTAAGTCCCTCACAAAAATCTGTTTCAATCAATTGGATATAGTGTTTTTTTTTCCACCATGTGATAATATTATATTTATAATTAATATGTAAAAGTATAGATAATTTGTATAATGTAAAACAAATATACTACTCTCTAACTGGAATTGAAAATGGGTTCAAAGCTCCAATAGATGAGACCAAGTATTTGTATAAAATGGATAGATGTCCATATATTGGATTAATTGTAAAGAAATGAATGAATTTTTAATAATTGTAGTATCACCCTTAACATTTGAAACCATTTGCAATTTGGTCTTTGTCATGTTAGTGCATGAGTTGTGTTAAAAAGAATAATGTTATTTACTGGACTAGGGATGGGACCATAAATGGGGATTAAGTGTTTAATTTCTATTTAATTATGATTGATTTTGGTCTATAAAATTTGACTTTCATTGACGATTGATTGATTCTTATGGTTCAATTAATAAAGTTATTATAGTTGGATGAGGGTCATTCACCTACCACATCATCTGAGGCATTAAATGAGAAAAGTGTCAAATACATTCTTTTTTCTAATTTGTTTAGGAATCACATGAAAATTCATTGGTTAAAAGATAGAGAACCAGTGTAATCAAAATCGGACTGAGCCGCAGTCAGATCGGACTTCTCTACGGTCTGATTTTGTTAAAAACCCTTTTGGTAAAAAAAGGGCAACAAATCGTGTTGATTCTCAGGTCAACACGATTTTATTAAATAAACCGTGACTCGTGACCTATGAATCAACACAATTTTGACAGGGAAATAAAGAAGAAGAAGAAAAAAAAAAACATAGAGAGAAGATTGAAGAACAAGATAGAGAGAGAGAGGTACGATTATGTCTAAGTTCCTCTGCATTTCTTCATCTTCTTCTCAGCTTCCTCTGTATTTCTTCTATTGTCTGAGAGGAGAGGCCGAAGGGTCATTTAGGGTGAGAGACTGAGAGGAGAGAGAGAATCAGAGAGGTCATTTTTGAGATGCATTTTCCAATGCCCACACACAGCTTTTCCTTTTCCCATCTAATGCCCATCAGTCGTACCATCTTCTAAGGAGTCTTCATGAATTTCATTTGGCTTGATTGAGTTCCTAATGACCTCATTCAATAGGTGAGTCCATCAATGGTGTTTTTGTGACTTCAAATCATCCCACTCTACTTAGAACTAAAGACTCATGAAGAGCATGAAGCTCAACCTCTCATTTCATCATAGAAATGGCACTGGGGGACTAAGAGAATAATTTCCAATTTTAGTGTCTTCTCAATCACTCAAAAGACTTATTTTTCCCATTTAGGTTAGGTTCCTATCAATGGTGATTCATTTACATTGTGTTTCAGCCCATTCCCTCGACTTGTTAAATATTGACTCCTCGAGAAGAGGTTTAGTTGGTGGATTGGTTAGATTCTCATTTTACCTCGGCTGCATTTAAATGGGAGTAACTCTTCCTTACCCTTATTTGATAATTAAATGCTACTAACTTTTTATCTCTCTTCTCACTTTTAAAAGTCATTTTCAGCAAAAGGTATTCATAATATCCAGAGTAACTCTTTGTCGAAGGTAATTCTCGATAACTCTTGCAAAATTTATCCCTCATCCAAAGACAGCCCTTATGTAGTCTATCATGATTACCTCATGCCTAATTAATTATTTGATAGTATTATGTCTAAGGACATTTCTCATCCATTTTGCTTCTACTCCATCTATTGCATAGCTATGAATTATGATTCCATACTTGAATGGTGACAGTAGAGTCCTTTTTCAACTTTCACATGACACCACTTCTTGGAGTGAAATTTTTGTTTTGTTAAAGGCTGATATCTAATTTGCATCAGTTTATCTTTCTAATAGAGTTGGACACCCTTTATTTACAATCCAAATGGTATTGCTTTCTAAGATATCTCAATACTTTTAATGAAGGTTTCCAATACTCATAACTAGGGTTACTTGCGAAACTACTTAATTACTTATTGCGTAGGCAATATCAAACCTTATATACGATTCTTTGATTATATTATACTACTGATAATACTTTAATGTTCTCCTTGTAACACACATCTCCCAATGTTTTGTTGGGATTTAATCTCTAAATCAGTGGAAGCAAACACACAAACAAACAATTAGAGGTTTTTATGTGGTTCAGCCAAGGGCCTACTCCACCAAACCAATTCAAATTTTACTAATGTAGAAGGAGTTTATAAGTTCCCTTTCTCTCTCTCACGAACTCACGGATGGGCTTTATTCCAACGAAGGAGACCATCTCTTCAATTAAAGACACTACAACAAGGCATGAGTAATATATATATATATATATATATCAGTTTTTCAGTGTCGATCTATATCGACCGATACATATTGTATTGGCTGTACGAACTACTTCTCGGAAGATATATCGGCGATAGTGCCGGCCCTGAGATTTCAAAGGCCCTAGGTGAACTCTTAAGATGGACCTTTTATACATTGACAAAAAATAAAATTATATAAATTTTTTTACAAAGTGTGAAACATCCAAATAAAATATCATAATCAAATTTATAATAAATTATTATTTAGAATTTATTCTTCGTGGATTTTGAGATACAAAATTACTAACTAGATTACTATATTCATTTTTTTTTAACATATTTTAAATAGATAAAATAGTTAATACATTCAATCTTTCTTATGACAAATTTAATTTCCACTTGTGTCATGTTGATTTTTTTTTTTTTATTACTATTTTATTGTATTTAAAAAGAGTAGTTGACATGCTAAAGTATATAATGCGTTTAAAATAATTTATAAAGTACAATTATATTAAAAAATTATCATTCAGTTATAAACTATATAGCACAGAATAGTCATTCAAATTTAAACTCATTTTATTTTCATTCAACTATTTATATTACAATGAACACTAATTTTCCTCGTTTAAGGACTTCATATGTTTATTAAAATTTATAGAAAAAATGATAAGAATAATGGTTAGTTAAAATGTAACCTTTATATAATCATTTTAATCTTTTAATAGAGTTAATTAATCATCGCAATTCTTAATTTTTAAAAATAAAATAAAACTACATGATAAATGTTTTTTATCATGATGTTTAATTTATTTTATTATAATTATAGATTTAAAATTTGAAAAAAAATGGCCAAATCAATCTGAGTTGACTAAACTCGATAGAAATTCGAGTCAAGCGAGTTAACAAGTCTTGTCAAGTTGATTTTAAATACTGTCCAAGGTATTTTATTTAAAGAAAAATTATATCTAAATTTATAAGAAATTGCAAAAAGTTTAACAACATAGAGTTGCTGGCTTAACCACAATATAAGAAGTTGAAAAAGTGAACCCGACGTGAATCGAACTGTAATACCCTGCCCCAGATTAGGCGTGTTTTAACTTCGTTAAGTTTGTTTAACCGGTTAATCTCGAGGATTTTGGTTAGGGCTTCGAGGAAATCCCAAGTTTGGCCCGATCTGAGCCCGAAAACTCAGTGATTCAGCTCGTCGAGCTGGAGGGGCATTTTGATAATTTACCACTTATTGTGTATATTTTTATAAATATTATTTATATGTGAATATTATTGGTGAATAATGTTCTCCTTAATGAAGGATTTACATTTCTGATTTTAAAATAAAATTATTTTCAGAAAATAATATTTAAATATCGCCCGTCTAACCCCGAAAAGGAGTTTTAATTATTTTAAATAATTTCGGGAACAAGATAAATTCAGAAAAAGGTAACTGGTGGTAGACCAGTTTAAGAATGGTCTAGTTATTTCATTTCATTTCAAAATGATGTTTCTAAATTGTTTATTTTAACAATTCTTTATTTAAGTAAATAGTGTAAATTTATGGTTTTTATTTAAATAAATGGTTTTTAATAAGAGTTAAATTCCAAACTTTTTTGGCGATTAAGATTTTTAAAACCCAACCTATCTGTAAGGTTCGATTAAATTTTTGATCTCTTGAAATTATTGTTTTAGTTAAAAATCAGGTTTTTATTAAAACTAGGGGCTTTTCTCCAATTTGAAAAATATTGGAGGGCTGATTTGCAAACAGCAGAAAACCTGCGGTTACTGTAGCAGGGTCAACGGCGGCGGGCGTGCTGCTCCCCGACCGGCGATCCGTCGTCCCGTCCCATCCCAGATTTTCCGGCCGAAAATCTATAAAAACCGGCCTTAGCCATCGGTTTTAACTCCCACAAACCATCTTCTCTTCTCCCGTCTCTCTCTTGCAAAAACTCAGCACCGGCCGACCCTCTTTTGTAACAGTAACTTAGAGGAAAAAAATTTCAAAAATCCGGATTTCAGCGCAGAAACTCAATTCAAGGTAACCACTGCATTCCCCTTTCAATTTCAATCGGTTTTGAATAAAAAATTTTTGAATTTGGCTCTGTTTTCAGTGAGAAAAACGATTTCAAAATTTAGGGAAAATTCTAGGGTTTCTCGTATCAGTGAGCTTTCGGTGTTAAGATCGGATGGCTCACTGAGTTTCAAAGCTCCAAACCTCTTCCTGTGGAAAGAGGACTCCCGGAGGAATCCATCGGACCGGTCAGATGTAAAAATCGAGTCCAGAAAATAGCCCTTTTGCCATTTTGGATTTTACTGTTCACGGTCGCCGTTCACTGTCTGTTGCAGACAGTGAACGGGGAAGAAGAAGAAAATATATATATATATATATATATATATATATATATATATATATATAATATATATATTATTTTATTAAATATATATATATATATATATATATATATATATATATATTATATTAAATATATATATATATATATATATATATATTTATTTGATATTATGGTTGCTCATGTTTTTAAATGTTGGTTCTCATCGAAGAAAAAAAAATGAATAAATAATTAAATAATTAAATATTATTATTTTATTCAAAAAAAAAATATTTTTATTTGAGATTATAGTTGCTTATGATTTTAAATGTTGGTTCCCATCGAAGAAAAAAAAATGAATAAATAATTAAATAATTAAATATTATTATTTTATTCAAAAAAAAATATTTTTATTTGAGATTATAGTTGCTTATGATTTTAAATGTTGGTTCCCATCGAAGGAAAAAAAATGAATAAATAATTAAATAATTAAATATTATTATTTTATTCAAAAAAAAATATTATTTTGTTAGATTATGTGATGTGATGTTTAGTACCCCTTTTTGTTAATTAAAATTGTACTAACCCTCTTCTCTTATTATTTATAGTGTAAATACTATTGTATCCGCTTTCAGTCCGACATTATAGTCGGGAACTGAGTGATTCACTTTCAGGCCGGCACTATAGTCGGGCACTGGGTGACCTCGAGGCCTACTCAAAATGTCAGCTCTGGTCCTATCCAGAAGACAACCGAGAAGTGACCCGAGGATCTAGACCTCACTCAATAAGTCAATCTGGTCCATGCCCAAAAGACAATATGAGTTTGGACTGAGCCCCTTTTTACTATATTATTATCTTGTGGATGATTTAAAAAGGATAGAAACTAAGTAGGAGACTCAATTCCATATACCTCGGATATTTTGTGGGAAAACGTGAGATTTCAAAATACTACTCGTGTGTATGTATTTGATCTGTATATTGATTGTGCACTTGTGTGTTGTTTGAACAGAGACCGCGTAAACCACACATAACGGTGAGGGAACTTAACTCTGCAGATTTTGTAAACAGGTGTTATATTGAGCAATGAGTGGTTTCGGTTTTGATGAACCCACTCATGTGCCTATACATGGTGCACTATGGTAAGAGTGCTGTGATGATTATGGTATTACGATGTTGATCGTATATGTATGTAAGACTGCTTCCACGTACCTGGGCTATTGAACCAATATCGGCCATATGAGAGATGGTTTATGTCTACTGGACCATGGGTGGACCATGCTGTCGTCAGTTGCTGACTTGAGAGTGTCAGTATCGGCTACGTTTAAGAGCCGGAGATGTACTTGTAAGGATGTATTTTGACCGTGTCGGGACTTAATACTGGTCTCAGTATAGTCGGCAGGCGTTACGGTGGATAATGGCAGTGATTGATGATGTTGATGTATTACTTGAGATTATGCTTATTTTTATCAAGCATGTGATATTATTGAACTGTTGCTAACCTGTTTTATATTTACTTAATTTGCATTGTTAATTATCCTTCATTGGGCTAGTTAGCTCACACCACTCACCTTTTAGGCGATGAACCCGAGGAGGATGACCCTCTCTTTTAGGCTTAGGGCGATTAAGCTAAAGCAGTGTTTTGGGATTCCCCCGGAGGGGAATGCCCTGATCTTTCCCTGTTGGTTCTTGGAACCATTGTCCTTTTTTGTACCGGATGTGTACTTAATTTATGTTGAATTGATGATAGGTATGTTGCCTTGGAGACAATGCTTTTGAGTGATGAATCAATGAGTGATTTTATTTTACGTTGTATTAATCAATGTTGGTTTTGATTTGAGCATGTTATGTATTGATGTTGTTGTATCTTGGTCTTTGGGAAGCATATGGTACATGTTTGAGTCCACTTAACGGGCTAATGTGTAACCAAAGGGCCTAACTGTTGATCCGGCCCAGTAAGAATACTTGTGGTTCAGTTTATCTTTCAAAATAAAAAAAAATCAGTCGCGTTCCGGGCCCACCGGTCGGGTCAGGGCGTGACACGAACGTCAAGTTGATTTTAAATACTCTCTAAGTTATTTTACTTAAAGAAAAATTATGTTTAAATTTATAAGAAATTGTTGCAAAAAGCTTAACAACATGGAGGGATTGGCATAACAACAATATAAAAATTTGAAAAAAAGAACCTCGCATGGTTCAAACACGGAATCTTTGGATTTAAAACCTAAGGCTCTACCATTGCACCACAAATCCATACATTAATAAAATAAACATTAAAATAATTTTATAATATAAAAGAATGTGCGGGAACTTAAAAATTGAACCCAACTTGGGGGCCCTAGGCGGCGGCCTAGTTCACCTAAGGCCAAGGCTGGGTCTGATTGGCGATATATATCGGTTCAATATCAGCTGAAAAGTGTAATATCGGTCTGTTTTTCTTTTTAAAAAAATCAAAATGTGGTGGGCCCAGGTCGATATATCGTCCCAGATATTGTCCGATATTTACGTTTTCATTTTTTTTTTTTTTGAAAAAAGCAATTTCCTTTTGGGTTTTTTTTTTAATTTAGAAAAAAATAAAAAAAATACCAATATTTACAAAAAAAAAAGAAGAGAGGAGAGAGACATTTATTGGCCGATATATTGGCCAGGTCGAATTTTTGACCCCTGCAATACGGTTATCCAAACCGACAGTCCTAGTCATACCCAACATGTTTTACTCATGGGATCAAATGGAGTAAAAATTGATCATATTTCTTGAATGTTTTTTCTATATGGTGAGCTTGAGAAAAGACAATCCTCTCATTATTTCTCAATTTTTTTATATCAAGAAATTACATCAACCTTTTTCAAATCATTTATATCAAAATTACTAAATAAAAGTTGCTTAGTTTCATTTATCACATCTATATTAGAGACCCAGTATAAGCATGTCATGCACATATAAACAAATAATTATACATGCAGAGCCCAGTATGAGCATGTCACCCTAAAGGTTAGTCCATGTAATTTCTTCATCTATTCTCCATTTAGAAAAATAGGTTTTACATGTAGTTGATATATTTCTAAATTAAACATAGATGCATCTGTAATCAACAATCTAATAGAAGTGATCTTGATCACTGATAAAAAGGTATCAACTGGACTGAAATCAGATTGGACTTGAATGGCCCTTTTTTTAAATTGGTGGGTAATGTTTCCTTAACCATCCATAGTTCTTGTGTTCTTTCATTGTGGCCCATTTGATGCGAAGTTCGGCCATTTCTCTTGGCCCAAAACATCTCCAAGAAGGACCCATGCTGGAAATGGCTAGGATCTTACACTCATATGTGGCCCAACTCTATTTCATGGCTCGATACTAAATGTGCGAGATAACGGTTAGTATCCATCTTAAGGCCCAGTGATATAGATTGTACGAGCAGAGATGCTCAACAAAGTAGGACATTCTTAAATATTACTTAAGATGGCCTAGGCCCGTATAAACGAAAGGCCCAACAATGGGCTGGATTAAATCCTGGGCCATTTGCAACTGTAGCCATAATAAATGTAATTTTACTTAAGTTAGGTCATCGAGGACTACAAGTAAGGTGTGCAACTCGGACGGGTCAGGCCGGGTTTCATACCTGCACGAGCCTAAGCCTGAATTACAATTAAACGGCCTGAACCCAAGTCTGAGCCTGGATTACCTGTGGATTGCAGACCCTCCTTCCATTTGGCATTGGGCATACACAATCCAGCTTGGGCTTCTATTTATATGAGAGAAAGCACCAGTGTTGAAAATGGTACAAATAACATGTAATGGGCTTCATGACAAAAATAGCTTTTCAATAAATATTTATTACTTTTTTATTTTTAAGAAATGATCAAGGGTAAAGAGTTAATCATTATAATAAGGTCACTTCTTACATATCCACTATTCATTGATTGAAATTCTAAATTTGAAAGTATTAAATCTTATTCAATAGATGCTGAATCTACTAAATCTTATTATAATAAAGTCTGCAGAGTTGTGATTGATGCCTTTCAAGTTAGTCCTGTAAATGGATTTGGATTCAACCCGTAGACCGTCCAGCCTGGCCCAATTATTAAGTAATAGGCCGGATCCTAAGATCCAGTAAGCTTTGTGGATCGGATCTTTTAGAGTCTGCTTGTTATCGGACGGGCTCGCGGAGCATCTGCTAGCCCATCGGATCTAAATAAAAATGTTTCCATCCATCTCCCTCTTTTACAATAGGCTTTCATTTGCAGATGCAAGATGCCATATGTTTTCTCCAACCTTCTAGAGTCTTTTTCGTCATGCATGTTGGGGGCAGTGAACGAGTCTCACATTGATTTTTAAGGTAGAAATTTAGGAATATATATGGAATTGGGTCACTCTACCTATAAAACTAGTCTTTGGACTGGAAGTCCATTCCGAACAATGGATTCACCTTCTTTTGAAGGGGCTCACCAATGATAGAGAGTTTTCCTAATCCCAACATCTCATGGCAACAATCCTGTTTCTCAATCACCAATGTGGAGCACAAGATTTTTACAATCTCATTTCAACAAGGCCAACTCTTGTTTAAATTCCTTATTTTAACATCATTATGATGTTGAAAAAACCATCACATTGTTGATTATCCCTTTGTATCCTTTAAAATTTCTTTTATTTTGTAATGATTTTCTCAAGCACTTAAATTCCTTATTAATCACTCCTGATTTTGATAGATTTATCAGGCTATTCTTGCTTTAACTTTGTTACTTTTAACTTAGCTTTCTTCTATTTTTCTTAATTTTTTTTCCTTATATTCCATCTTTCTCCACATTAATTAAATCTGTTGAGACAAAATACCTTTTCTACCACACAGAAATAACAATATCAAAATGAAAAACAAAAGGAAGAAAATCAACACACAAAATCAGACAACGATAGAAAGATTTACGTAGTTTCCTTTCGGTATGTCGACGGGTTCAACACCCGATCCATTATACTTAAAAGCAATAAATTGAATGAGAGAAGCTCTTACCCTCATTGTAGATTCACTCTACTCTCTCTCACAAAAAATCGAAGGAGAAAGGGCTCTTACCCTCGTTATAGATTCACTCGTACTCTCTCTCTCACCAAAAAAAAAAAACCACATTATATATTGCCTTGACTGGTGTTTACAAAAGGTTCATTGTGAAAATTACAAAAATTGCCCTCCAATAAAAACTTTGATCTGATCAACATTGCAGATCAGATCAAAAATACATATCTGATGATCAAACTTCAAAGAACCTAACAAAACCCTAAATTTAAAATTTCTCAATCCTTATAACTATTTCTTTCCCACGTATTCTCCTTTCCCATTGTAAATTCTAACTTCTTCTTCATTAGTGCTTACTACTAAACATTCATCGACAATAGTGGCACACATTTTTCATATTTCAAACTAATTGAAATTGGGTTCACCTAGAATCAAATGTCTTTGGAGATTTCATTTTACTTGATTTCTTCAAGCACTTCTCTCTCTACACTCCAAGATCAAATTCTCTAAGAATGATACACATATCTCCTAACTCTTCTGATTATCCCAGATCACAACATAAATTTCAGACTAAGAGCCAAAAGAATTAGACTCATTTCATCTCTTAGTTATTATGGATTTCAATAGCCACTTCACTACTATTGTTGTCAAAATTAAATTGGTCTATCATAGGACATAAATCTAGGCCCATTAGTCATATGCAAATTGATAAATCTACTTGAAATCTCATTCAATCAAGTAAAATAACATCGGCTGCGTTTGGATGAGAGTTAAATTTTGCAGGGGTTATTTGGGATTATCTTTGATCAAAGGTTACCCTTGGTATTATAAATACCCCTTTTTTAGAAAAGGTTATCCCCCATTACCTTCCATTACCCCTCTATCCAAATGCAGCCATGCAAAAGAATGCAATATTCAAACATATTAATACTCAAAAATATTAAGGCGAGCCATACAGACATCCGGAAAATCTGTCTCTACACATCCGTTCTCGAATTTTTGAGTGATGTTACTATTCTACCATCGCATATGAATTGATTCGAACGGATTTTCAGTTCATTCTCAGTTTGTTCGAATGAATATACTCATCTGAACGAACACCTTAGTGTAATTTTCGTTTCTTCGAACGAATGAACAATATATATATATATATATATATATATATATATATATATGTTAATCCTTCACAAAATTCGACTCATTCATTCGAATGAACCAAACTGTTCATTCGAACGAATAAACACTCATCCAAACGAAGTGAAATTAAACTGATTTCTGCGTTCGGATAAGTACATTCATCCGAACAAACTGAAAATAAACTGACAGTTTGTTCGGATGAATAGAACACGAAAGGGTAGAATAGTAATTTCACCCTATTTTTTTTGAAATCGGGTGTATAAAGGCATAACAATCGAGTGTCTATATGGGACACCAAATTTTAATGTGTCATGAAAATATCATAAATGTTACAAACAAAGTTACGCCACCAATTCCAACATCACAATCCCTTCTATTAAGCTAAGCTCATAATTTGCTATTTGTTTGAAAATTTAATAAAACAAACTAATTGCACAAATATAGGGTTGATATATTTAAAATGTTAGAATTAGTGAAGTCTTATACCATTAGACATATAATTCATCTCCGATCAGAAGAAACATAACTTATCGCCCTATACCACTTACAGGCCCGGCCCTGGCCATAGGCGAAGTAGGCCAGGGCCTAGGGCCCCCCAAAAATTAGGGCCCCAAGCAGAGGTGGCCTCACTTAAAAAAAGGCCCACACTGCTATTAAAAAAGGTCTTAGAATGTAAGGATTGCAAGAGGAAGAGAATGATTGAAGTATGGAAAAGAATTGAGAAGGAGGAGCAGGTTTCCATGAAATTGGACTTTGGAATTTGGATTTCTTTTGTTGCGTTTCTTTCTTTGTCCTCTTTTTGTGGGAAGGAATGGAAAAGGGTAGTTTTTTTAGTTTTGGGGTTTATTTTTTTTCAAGTAGAACAGGCAATAAAGCTTAAATTTTGAAAATTGTAGGAGATAAATGTGAGATTAAAGTTGTAAGATGAATTGGAATAAAATGAGCAAAGATTTTATAAAAAAAATAAAAGGAATTTTTAAAATATAAATATGTTTTTTTTTTGGATTATGCAAAATATTCAAAGTTTATTTCAAAATATACTAATCATTTCATCATTAAGATTGCAAGAAATAATTGTAAAATGCCCGAGTTGAGAACTTCTATTCCATCTTTCATCTCAATGTTCTCTCTCGTATGGCTTGCTCAGTTCTTCCTCTTTCAATTAAAATTGAAAATAAGGATACTTGTGTCATATATTATTTTTGTTTTTAAAAATTATTCTATTTTTCAATTTTATTCTTTCACAATCATTTACATTATAAGGGTTTTTAATTTATTGTATATTACAATGCATCTCAATTAAATTCTACCAATATATTTCCTCAATGTAGATCAAACTTTGACTTTTAATTTAGAGATTTTTAGTGATTTGATAGAATAATAGAGGAAATTGCAACATTTCAATTCTCATACTTTCATGATGCAAGGCTCTATTATTATTTAACCTTTCAATTTTAGTTCATTTTAATTATTTTTAATTTTAAAGGTTTTGTCTTGCAGCTGCAGGTCTTATGTCAAAAAATTAGAAATTGCCCCCAAGTTAGAGATTATGTGACTTGGGCCTCCAAGTGTAATTCCAAAAAATTAGAAATGACTCACAATCTCAGGGCCCCCTGACTGAGATTGCGCCTAAGGCCCCCGAAATCTCAGGGCCAGCCCTGACCACTTAAAATCAATCTTAGTGACTATAAATTTATTAATGGGCCAATCCTTAGAAATTTCAAAGTGTGATTTGGAAGGTAGGGGCCATTAGTGATCTAAAAGTAAAAGAATAATTAAGATCCATTGTAACTTGATCTCTTTGGTGAGTTACAAGTTATTTAGAATTGTGAAAGTTTTCAAATGACGTCTTTATGAATAATAGCTTTATAATACATGAAAAACAAATTCCTATTCACAAAATACAGATTCAAAATAAGAGGCCCAATTAAGAGAATAATTTCGGCCCACAAATTAAATATATGAAAAAAAAAATTACATGAAATATCAATGATTTTTTTTTTTACAAAATTAATCATGAAAGATAGAAGATTGTCAAAAGCAAAAAATCAATTCCAATAAATAAATTACAAAAGAAAATTTGCAGATTATGATATCCAAAATAGTATCGCATGGTTGACAGTAGCTTATGCCTACTCGACAAAACTAAATATATATGCGCACATGCGTGTAGCTCAACCGGTAATCTTCCGTCTTATGAAGCGGGAGGTGTCAAGTTCAATCTATTACCTGTAGAGATTTTACGCTATATATATGCTGAACATACAAATTTAGCACTTATGTTACTTAATCAAGATTCTCTCAACCAATTCTTGAAATAATAATTTGTGAACTTCTACATGAGATTGACCAAGGTATGTGTAGATGAGTTGATTGAAAAGTCTTTTGTTAAAAAAAATGTCTATAAAAATTATTTTGATCAGACAAGTGAAATCATATTCTTTAAAATTCCAAATATTAAGTTTATTCAACAGTAAAAATTCATTAAATTAAATCAATGACATAAATATAATCTCCTTATGATATTCAATTTAACTAACTTAGTAGTTGATGTCAGAATTAATAACAAGTGAAAAGAAGAATAGAGATATTATGTTATAAAAAAATAATACTGGTTTTTCAAAAGAACAAGGGAGAGTTAGCTCTGAAATAAAGGTTGGTACAACATTAAACAGGGGGACCTGGACAGAGGTACAACCATATTGAAGAATGGCCAAACATTTGTGTGGATGTCTCAATGTTGATGTCGGACCAGAGTCTTTTAGCCAAGCAAAAAAGGGAAAAGCTTGAGGTTGCCCTCCTCGAAGTGATTTATAAAAAAAAAAATTGAACATCAATGTGATTTAAAATAAGTAATATATAATAAAATCAAATTGTGTTGCGGATAACGTATACAAAATCATTATGAAAGTGCTAGCATCCAAAATAAATAAGGCAATGAGTTTGATCATATCGTCCCTGTGACTCAGCTTAATGACTATATATAGTCGTTACTGGTGTTGTGGTCCATTAATCTGAAAGATTACGGAGTGGGTTTTGTGCATAGTCTAAGTTTGACTCGATTCGAGTCCGAAAGCCCGTGAATCCGACTTGTTGAGTGCAGTGACAAAGAAGTAATTGTCTAAACTTACACCTGCATAGACTTTAAAATTTATCTGTGTTGCTTGATCTCCAAATTTGAATTTCCTTAATGAGATTTGATATGATGTGATTGATGTAATGTGATGTGATATGACGTGACTTGATGTAATGTGATGAATTGAGTTGATGTAATGCGACCTAAAGTGATTTGATATGAAATAAAGTGATGTAATATGACATAAAGTGAAGTGATGTGATGTGATATAATGTGATGTGACCGGTGTGACCTGATGAGACTTGGGCCCCAAGTCTTGAATTTCTCTCAATGTTTTAAAACTCGGACCCACAAAGCGACTCGTTTTCTATGGAGGGTGGGTTAAATAAGGTTGACCTGTAGTTAAACCCGATCAAACCCGTGCTGTTAATATAATATTATAAATAATATTAACTTATTAATTTTAATTTCATTGATAAGTTGAACTAAAATTTTAAGTAAAAACTATTTATAAAATAAAATAAAATGTGACTTTTACAAGTAATCAAGTGATTGAAAATATAATTTTAAATTCAAATTTTTATCTACTCATAACTTATTATATCTAATTTTAATCCAACATTATTTTTTATGAAACACCTTAAAACAATTAAAAAAGAGGATACACCAAATGTAGTAATATATATAATAGCTAAATAAATTGAAAGTCGATTAGTTTTTGTGTTTTTTTAAAATATCATACTCTAAAATTTAGCGTTCGTCGCTTCGATAGGCTGTTTATCAAATATTTAAATCGGAGACACTCAGACAGAATATTATATTTATTCATTTATAACAAGTTCAACGAGTCTTAAGTCGAGTTTGAATTGAAAAATAAACCTACTCAAATACCACAATTCTACATTATATAATTTATTACAATATCATAATATTATTATGAAATTATAAATAAATAACAAATATAAATATAAATACTTTTATTTGAATTACCTAATTTATAAATTTACATCAAATAAAAAACCTTTAAAATGAATTGAATTTTCCCATTTAACTAATTTTGTTACCTAAATTTTATTTGATTGAATTTTTTGCCTCCCATGTGTTCCATTTATTTATTTATTTATATATAATAGAATGAATGAAATTGTGAGAAAATAATAAATCCTTTAAAATATTTTTTAAAACACCTTCCTCATGTGAGGTTTTAAGTAACTCACGCGTGCTCAACAAAACCCTAATCTCATCTAATACTTAGAAACACCTCTCTTGTCAACACTTAAAAAACGCCCCTCTTGTTTTTTTTTTTTTTCTCCTCCCCTCTCCAAAACGAAAACTGAGCCACCCTTCTATTTTTTCTTTGTCTTTTCTTCGGCCGAAGTCGCCCCTATTTTTTTTCTTTCTTCCGCCCATCTGCAATATGAAGTTCAGGGAAGCAGTAGCATAACAAGAATCCAAGCTTGATGGAGTTTTCTTAAGTTACAATGGATTTTTTTTAAAGGGTTTTAAGATTTGACGGGTCACAGTTTGATTATTGAAATCGGGTTGAACCATGGGTCACAACGGATTTTGAGCTCAGAAGGGTTTTTTTAATAACCCGACCCGTGTTTCAGCTGGGTCACAGTTGACTCGCGGGTCAACTGCGGGCCGGGCCGGGCTTGATAACATTGTTCTCTATAAATAGAGGTTGGGAGATGAAGTGGAAGGAGAGAGAAAACGGGAGGAGTTGAAGAGGAGGAAAAGAAAGAGAAAGGAAATGGGATCTGTTGGCGTGAGTTATTAATTAGGGGAATTATAGTAGGAGTCGTGACCTGTAAATCCCTTGATAGAAGGGTCAACCGTGATTCTGTCATAAAATCAGGGGTTGACAGAAATAGGAAGTTTATGTGTATAAATATACCCTCAGTCTGTGTAATTATTAAAAAAAGTTTAAAGTGAAATATACAGGAAAAATATTTTTTCCATGATGTTTTGACATGGTATCAGAACCTAGGTTCGATCTCCTTTCGTAGGAATCAAAATTTTTTCCTGAATTGAAATTTTTTTTTCCGTCTGACACAGACGACGGGATTTCTCTTAAAATTTTTTTTTACTCTTCCCGTGTCAGGGAGAGCTTCCCGACCGACGTTACTATTCCTGCGGGTTTTCTCGGGATTTCTCTTCACATCTTCCCGATCGACGTTACTGTGTGCTCTACACCTACTGCTCCCATGGCGGACCACGACAAGCCCATTGACTCCACTGCCATTATCACCGAATTAACCACCCGAATGACTGATGGTACCAAGTGCTCTCACTGCGGTAATTTGAGACATACCCGTGAAAATTGATTCAAACTCCACGGCTACCCTGACTGGTGGAATGACCTTCAGGCCCGCAAACGCCGAGATACTGCCGATGGAAGATCAGGTCAAGTTGCAGTTGCTGCAGCCGAGTCCAGTCTCTCCCTCACTCCCCATGTGGAGACCGCCCAGGGTGATTTACCAATCACAGAAACAGGTAACTTTGGTACTGCTCTTTGTAGTTCGTCTCGCGATGGTGATCGCCGTTCTTAGATCCTTGACTCGGGTGCCACCGATCACATGACATTCGATGCCACTGATTTCTGCCTAACCTCTCCACCATGGCGCACCTGCATTGCTAATGCCAATGGGGCTCTCTCTCCGGTTACAGGGGCTGGCACTGTGCAATTGTCACCCACTTTATCATTATCTCATACTTTGCATGTTCCCTCCCTTTCCCATAAGCTGCTCTCTGTGAGCCAAGTTACTGCTGCCCTGAACTGTGTTGTACTAATGTACTCTACCTTTTGTTTACTTCAGGATTTTCTTACCAAGGAGATCATTGGGCGTGGTACTAAGAGGGGGGGCTCTATTACCTGGACGATTTCAGTATGGGCCGCGCACATCACATGCATCCTCCGGTTGACAAGCAAGAGTGACAGATTTGGCTTTGGCATCGTCGGTTAGGACATCCGTCCTTTGGTTATCTGAAGTATTTGTTTCCAGATTTATTTTCCAAGCTTTCGATATTGGACCTCAAATGTGAAACTTGTATTGTTGCAAAAATCCATAGAGCTACTTATCTTCAACTATGAATAAAAGTACTGTTCCTTTTGCTTTAATTCACTCCGATGTGTGGGGTCCTTCCCCAATTACCACCATATCTGGTCACCGCTGGTTTGTGATATTTGTAGATGATTGTACTCACATGACTTGGCTCTATTTGCTGAAACATAAAGATGAAGTACTGACTACATTTCAGTCATTCCACACGATGGTTCAAACTCAGTTTTCCGCTAAGATTCAGATTCTTCGATCAGATAATGGTGGTGAGTATGTGAACCACCAGTTTCATGCCTATTTTCAGCAACATGGTCTTATCCATGAAACCTCCTGTCCACAAACTCCTCAGCAGAATGGTGTGGCTGAGCGAAAGAACCGCCATATCCTTGAAACTGCTCGGGCTATATTACTGGGCGCCCATGTGCCTAGTCGACATTGGACTGACGCCGTTCCTACAGCTATACATCTCCTCAATCGGATGCCTTCCAAAGTCTTGACCTTCAAGTCTCCGTTAGAGGCCCTGTCGACGTATGTTCCCTTACCTACGATGTTAGTGCTTCCACCTAAGATTTTTAGTTGTGTCGCTTTTGTTCACCTTCATACGAACCAGCGCACGAAGCTTGACCCTTGTGCCATTCGCTGTCTCTTCTTGGGATATGCCGTCCATCAAAAAGGGTATCGGTGCTATGATCCGGCCTCCAAACACACCTATGTGACTATGGATGTCACTTTTTTGGAGTCTGAGACGTTCTTCTCTTCCTCGTTACCCACTTCTCCTCGTCAGGGGGAGATCAGAGATGACGAACCGAAGTGGCTACACTTTGACTGGCCGAGATTTAATGACACCGAGATCAACATTGAGGAACCCAATACAGAATTACATGTGTCCTCAGAAACGGAGAAAGATTCCAAAGCAATATCTACATCACCTGAAGCTGAAATGGAAACCCCCACCCACTCTTCAGTACCCGACGACCCATCTCCTAAGAATATCCCCGAGGTAAACTCTCCCACTATATCTTCAAACTCTAATGATATAGATATCCATGTTGGCTATACTTTACCTTTCAGGCATAATCGTGGCAAACCACCAAGTCAATATTCTCCAGATATTGGAGAGAGAAGCTCAAAATATCCAATTGCCAACTATGTGTCTACAAAAAGGCTCTCTCACCCACTCAAGACATTCGTGCATGAACTCTCCTCATGCCATGTTCCTACCAGTGTTCATGAAGCTTTGACAAATCCTAAGTGGACCCAGGCGGTGAAGGAAGAAATGGAGGCACTGCAGAAAAATGAAACATGGACTCTTGTTTCCTTGCCTAAATGAAAGAAGACAGTGGGATGTAAATGGGTGTTTTCCATTAAACACAAAGCAGATGGTTCGATTGACCGATACAAAGCAAGACTAGTAGCAAAAGGTTACACCCAGACATATGGTGTGGACTACCAAGAGAAATTCTCGCCAGTAGCGAAATTGAACTCGGTTAGAGTGTTGTTATCCCTTGCAGCGAACCTTGATTGGCCACTACACCAGTTTGATGTAAAAAATGCTTTTCTCCATGGTGATCTGGAGGAGGAGGTCTATATGAATGTTCCACCAGGCTACACAGCAACTTCTGAAGTTGAAGTGGTGTGCAAGTTACAACGAGCATTGTATGGCTTGAAACAATCACCTAGAGCATGGTTCGGGCGATTCAGCTTGGCAATGAAGAAATATGGCTATCAACAAAGTAACTCAAATCATATACTATTCTTAAAGCATCAACAGGGCAAGGTCACGACCTTAATAATGTATGTAGATGACATGATTATCACAGGAGATGATCCAGAAGAAATATCAAGGCTTCAAGAGCATTTGGCGAATGAATTTGAAATGAAGAATCTGGGAGGGCTCAAATATTTTTTGGGAATTGAGGTTGCTAGGTCAAGGCAAGGTATATTCCTTTCCCAACGAAAATATATCCTAGATTTTCTATCAGAAGTGGGACTACTAGAATGCAAGCCTGCGGACACACCAATTGTCCAAAACCACAAACTGGGAGTATATCAAGACCAAGTACCGACAAACAAAGAAAGATACCAGAGATTATTTGGAAAACTTATTTATCTCTCACACACTCGCCCAGACATTGCGTATGCGGTGAGTGTAGTAAGTCAATTCATGCATTGTCCGAGTGAGGATCATATGGATGCGGTACTCAGAATTCTTCACTACTTGAAGTCATCCCAGGGAAAGGGCTTATGTTCTAAAAAAATAATCACCTCAAAGCCGAGGGATATACAGATGCAGATTGGGCAGGAAATATATCAGATCGAAAATCCACCTCAGGGTACTTCATGTTTGTTGGCGGCAACCCTGTAACATGGAGAAGCAAGAAACAGAATGTGGTGGCTTTGTCAAGTGCTGAAGCTGAGTTCCGTGGGATGGCTAAAGGTTTTTGTGAGCTTCTCTGGCTTAAAAGACAATTAACAGAAATTGGTTTTGCTCCAAATTGTGAGATGGACCTGTTCTGTGATAATAAGGCCGCCATTGATATCTCACACAATCCTGTCCAACATGATCGGACCAAACACGTGGAGGTGGATCGACATTTCATCAAACAAAATCTTGAGAACAAGACAATCAGATTTCCTTTTGTTAAGTCTGAGGATCAATTGGCAGACGTGCTCACAAAAGCTGTATGCAGCAGGAATTTTTACAACTCACTTGACAACTTGGGCATGAGAGACCTGTATGCACCAACTTGAGGGGGAGTGTTGGCGTGAGTTGTTAATTAGGGGAATTATAGTAGGAGTCGTGACCTGTAAATCCCTTGATAGAAGGGTCAACCGTGATTCTGTCATAAAATCAGGGGTTGACAGAAATAGGAAGTTTATGTGTATAAATATACCCTCAGTCTGTGTAATTATTAAAAAAAGTTTAAAGTGAAATATACAGGAAAAATATTTTTCCCATGATGTTTTGACAGGATCTTCTCCCTTTCCCATTTGTTCTTCATTTCTTCTCTCTTGTCTCCTCTGTTTCCATCGACCAGTAGAAGCGGTTATGGAAGTTTTCATGGGTTTTCAAGCGGAGTCGATTCTCAACAGATTTCAATGTTCAAACCTCTGGTGAATAAGTCGGGCTGGAGAAGGTGAGATGACTCAACTGTGATATATTTTACTGGTTATGATGAAAATGAGAAATCGATCTCGTCGAAGATCTCGGCACTCAATTCGAGGTCTCGACACAAAGTTAAGATCCCAGTGAACTGTGAGTGATAAAAGAAACTGAGTACATTGGAGTACTCTGTTTTACGAGGTCTCGAAAGTGTATTCTGAAGTCTCGAAGGACGAGGTCTCAAACCAGGACCCAATACCAGTGGATGGTACATGTATCTCCTTTGTGTAGCCTTGTGGAAAGGAGTATATGGAGAAAATTTGTGATAAGTGGTAAATGTAAATATTTCATGTCTTCAATATATGCTTATAAGTGAATGCTTGGGTTATTTATATCTGCATGTGGGTTGTCACTAGTTATGCAGATGACTGAATGTTATGTGTTAGTAAACCAGAACTACTAACCAATGGATAGTAAGTATACTCCAGTATGAAGCCCGGTGTAAGGGTACATGGAGTAAAGTGTAGGTAAATCATGTTTATGATTTGTGTTTTTAGTAAATGCCTTCTCATGCATTGACAGATGTGTTGTCATGGATCGTTAGGTCACATTCATATGCATCGGTTGTATGCATATTGCATTTGAGGATAAGTGAGATTCCTTGACAAGGTTGAGTGGGATAACCTGGACCTATACAGTTGAGGATGAGTGAGATTCCTCGACAGAGTTGAGTGGGATACCCTGGATTTGTACAGTTGAGGTTGAGTGGGATACCTCAGTGTATAAGGTTGTGGAAAACTTTGACACATATATATATATATATATATATGGAAGGAAAGCATGGTGCATGATAAGAAGGCAGTACGCATGTGTGAGTCAAAAATGCATGTGTGAGTTTACATTTGCATGTATGAGTTATATATATACATGAGTAAAATGTACATGATTGTGAGAGTAGTACACATAGTATGTAATACCCTGCCTCAGATTCGGCGTCCTTTAGCTCGTTAATTCTTTTTTAACCGGTTAATATCGGAGATTTTGGTTAGGGCTTCGAGGAAAGCCCAGGTTTGGCCCGATCTGAGCCCGAAAACTCAGTGATCCGACTTGTCGAGCTGGAGGGGCATTTTGGTAATTTTCCACTTGTTGTATATATTTTTATAAATATTATTGATATGTGTATATTATTGGTAAATAATGTTCTCCTAAATAAAGGATTTGCATTTCTGATTTTAAAATGAATTTATTTTCAGAAAATGGTATTTAAATTCCGCCTATCAAAACCCCGAAAAGGAGTATTAATTATTTTAAAAGGTTTTGAAAATGAAATAAAATTTGAAATTAGTATTTTATGGTAGACCATTTTAAGAATGGTCTAGTTATTTCATTTCATCTCAAAATGATGTTTCTAAATTGTTTATTTTAACAATTCTTTATTTAAGTAAATAGTATAAATTTATGATTTTTATTTAAATAAATGGTTTTTAATAAGAGTTAAATTCCAAAATTTTTATGGTGATTAAGATTTTTAAAACCCAACCTATCTGTAAGGTTAGATCAAAATTTTTGAGCTTCTAAAAACATGTTTTAGTTAAAAATCAGGTTTTTATTAAAACTAGGGGCTTTTTGCAAAAAATGGAAAATGGGAGGGCTGATCTGCAAAAAACAAACCTGCAGTTACTGTAGCAGCGTTAGCCACCACGGCATGCAGGCACATGCGCTGCTGCCCGGCCCGATTTCTGGCGATCCGTCGCCCCTTCCCATCCCAGATTTTCCGGCCGAAAACCTATATAAACCGGCCTCCTTCAACCAGATTCACTCCCACCGATTTTCTTCTGCTTTCCCTCTCTGATTTTAGTCGATTTCAGCCTGGAATTCCATTTTTTTTCAGTAACAGTAACTTAGAGGGAGATTTCAAAAAAAATCCGGATTTCAGCCCAGAAACTTAATCCAAGGTAACCACTGCATTCCCCTTTCAATTTTGATCGGTTTTGAATAAAAAAATTTTGAAATTGGCTTTGTTTTCAGTGAGAAAAACGATTTCAAAATTTAGGAAAAATTATAGGGTTCTTCGTATCAGTGAGCTTCCGGTGTTAAGATAGGATGGTTTACTTAGTTTCAAAGCTCCAAACCTCTCCCTATGAAAAGAGGAATCTATAGGACCGGTCAGATGTAAAAACCGAGTCCAGAAAATACCCCATTTCCCATTTTCGGTTTTACTGTTCACCGGCCGTTCACTGTCTGTTGTAGACAGTGAACGGGGAAGAAGAAGAAGAAAAAAAAAAAAAAAATTTGATATTATGTTGCTGTGCTTTAAACGTTGGTTCCCATTGAAAAAAATAAAATAAATGAATAAATAATTAAATATTATTATTTTATTCAAAAAAAAAATTATTTGATATTATTGTTGCTTGTGCTTTTAAATGTTGGTTCCCATTGGAAAAAAAATGAGTAAATAAATATTATTATTTTATTCAAAAAAAAAATTATTATTTTGTTAGATTATGTGATGTGATGATTAGTACCCCTTTTTGTTAATTAAAATTGTACTAACCCTCTTCTCTTATTACTTATAATGTAAATACTATTGTATCCGCTTCCAGTCTGACCCTATTGGTCGGGAACTGAATGATTCACTTTCAGGCTGGCACTATAGTCGGGCACTGGGTGACATCGAGGCCTACTCAAAATGTCAGCTCTGGTCCTATCCAAAAGACAACCGAGAAGTGACCCGAGGATCTAAACCTAAATCAATAAGTCAATCTGGTCCATGCCCAGAAGACAATATGAGTTTGGATTGAGCCCCTTTTTACTATATTATTATCTTGTGGATGATTTAAAAAGGATAGAAACCAAGTAGGAGACTCAATTCCATATACCTCGGATATTTTGTGGGAAAACGTGAGATTTCAAAATACTACTCGTGTGTATGTATTTGATCTGTATATTGATTGTGCACTTGTGTGTTGTTTGAACAGAGACCGCGTAAACCACACATAACGGAGGAACTTAACTCTACAGATTTTGTAAACAGATTTTATGATGAGATAAGTATTGAGCAATGAGTGGTTTCAATTTTGATGAACCCACCCATGTGCCTATACACGATGCACTATGGTAAGAGTGCTGATGTTGATTGTGATATTACGATGTTGATCGTATGAGTATGAAAAACTGCTTCCACGTACCTGGGCTATTGAACTAATATCGGCCATATGAGAGATGGTTTATGTCTACTGGACCATGGGCGGACCATGTTGTCGTCAGTTGCTGACTTGAAGGTGTCAGTATCGGCTAAGTTAGAGCCGGAGATGTACTTGCAAGGATGTATTTTGACCGTGTCGGGACTTAATACTGGTCTCAGTGTAGTCGGCAGGCGTTACGGTGGATAATGGCAGTGATTTAATAATGTTGATATATTATTTGAGATTATGCTTATTGTTATCAAGCATGTGATATTGAACAGTTGCTAACCTGTTTTATTATTTACTTAATGTGCATTGTTATATTTCCTTCACTGGGCTAGTTAGCTCACACCACTCACCTTTCAGGCGATGAACCCGAGGAGGAGGACCCTTTCTTTCAGGCTTAAGGCGATTAAGCTGAGATGGTGGTTTGGGATTCCCCTGAAGAGGGAATACCCTTATTTGTGCTTTCGGGTTCTTGGAACCTTGGCTTTTGTAAAGTACCGGATGTGGTGCTTAGTTCCTTGAAAAACTTTATGTATCAAGACTACGACGTTGCTGTAGTCTGTTTGTTGTGACTTTGAATGATGAATCAATGGATGATTTTGTTTGATGATATTATGATGTTGTTATTGTTATGTTTATGGGGCAGGCATATGGTACATGTTTGAGTCCACATGATAAGGTCATGTGTGACTTCTGGGCCTAACTATTGATTCGGCCCAGTGAGAATGTCTGTTGTTTAGTTTATCTTTGCTTATCAAAAAAAAAAAAAAATCAGTCGCGTTCCAGGTCCACCCTTCGGGTCGGGGCGTGACATAGTGTGTGTGTGGAAGAAACAAGTTGTAAGGCATGCCATTATATTCTAAGTATTTGTGTTAAAATTCTGTATATTTTTGTATTTTGAAAATTGGTGGATACCTCAGTATGTCAAAGAATTACTAAACTACGGCTGATGTGATCCACTATGTGGTACGTAGACAACTGAGAGCACTGTACCTCAGCTCGATCAAGTGACTCCTTGTGTCTCACCCTTGCTTTATAGATTTATGTGTGAGTTAAATGAACTCAATGTGTAAGGTGTGAATATAGAGTGAAATTTGAACTATATATATATAGTTGTCTTCCAGGCCCACTTCCTGGGTCGGGGCGTGACTGTCCTATCAAAGCACTTTTATTTAAAGAAGGCAAATCCTGAACTTCGTCCTAATAACAAACGAGTGCATTGACTCGAAAACTAGAAGTGGAAAATCAGGAGTTCTATATAAAATGACATAGAAAAGGCTTACAACCAAAAGTGCGCAATTTCTGAAATATTTATAAGAAACACACAAGAGATGATTTTTATTGGATTTAAATATACCATAAAGTCTCTCAATTCATTATACATCATTGTTTATATCAATTTAATAGGAGGTGATTTTCATGAATGATTATATTGAACTCCATTGCAATCATAAAAAAAAATATTGAAATTGAAAAGTGTTTTATTAAAAATTAACTTTATACATAAAACTAATCATGCCTTATCATGTAATCAATCTAAAATAGATGAAAAACTTATCTAAAAGTCCAAAACTAATGATATGCGTAAACATAATAATACCACTAGGTTGAAAAGTTTTAATGTCTCTCTTAAGTTATTTAAATAATACTTAGAAAAAATTAAAATAAATTAATATTTGAAATTGAGTCTAAATCATCTTTGAGTAGTGCTACAACAATTCAATGACTTTGTTATAAATTATGTTTAACTTATTAATTGGATTAGTTTAAAATTTTGAAAACTCATGTCTTAAATATGTGATTCACGCCTTAAACTTCAAGACCCGTTAGTGCCTATGCTGTGCCTTAGATTACACTTACATGGCTATGATATAAAATTTTATGAAAACAAAGCACTCTCCACCCTAACCCAAAAATACCCTTCATCATTAATTATATATATTTTTATATTTTTTTTATAATCAAGGTGTCCAGATTTATTAGAGTATTTTTTTTTTATATCTCGGATTGGGTCGGGTTGGGAAAAAATAAACCAACATGATCCGAAATTCGGATCAAGTCGGGTTGAGAAATTTAAAAGCAACTCAATCCGAGCACCAAGTTATAAAACAACACTTGAGTTGAGTCGGCTTGTGTTTAGTAACTTGAGTTAATAATTTGGGTCGGATCGAATCGGGTTCAATAATTTTGACATGTGTTGAATTGGTTTATTGAAATTCGACCCGATTCGAGTTTCAACCCTACTCTATTGAAAATGACCATTTAGAATGAAGCGAGAATCAAACTCAAGACTCCTATTTCTTAAATGAGTTCTTAATAGTCACTCTGTAATAATTTTAAGTTATTTTTTCATTTATTTATGGAGAAGGACTTCTATAATAGATGTATATTTATTTACTCAATCAATAATAAAAGCTTTTGAGAGATGACCAACACTTTTTAATGATGTCTCCCACCAATAAAAAGAAATATCCGTGCAATCACATGCCCAAGAGTTGTGTAGAATGTCGACATGGAAGGTATTGTTATTAAAGTTAAAATATATATTTCTATATGGCTAATAATCTAGAGAGATATTTGAATTGTTAACAAATAATTATTGCATAAAATAAATAAATAAATATAATATAATCAATAGAGACCCATTCTCTATTTTACAAAATAAAAACTACCTTTTTAAGTATAAGATCTATTTAGATGCATATTTATCATTAGAGAGTCGATGTATAAAAATATCTTCTTCTTTTTTTTAAATTTATGTGTGAAAAATCGTGGGATACCCAGCGTAAAATCCTCAAATGGACCTCCTACCCCTAAGACACACCAAAATTAGGCATAGGAGCTCGAACCCATGATCTCACGTTTCTTAATTAAGATTCTCATCATCATTATAAAAATATAGGAATTAAAAAATCAATGATTTTGTAGACCTTAGATAAATGTATTTTTTAATTTGAAAATTCAATAATATATAAAAAGTGGATGGATGTCAATTTGGGATGTAGATTAAATCATGAAGAATATGTGGGTGTGAGTGATTGGATTGATCATTGGAGGGCCAATGTTCTCGTGTGTGTGCCTATATGTATATATATATATATGTATATATGTATATATATATATATGTATATAATATATATATATGAAAAAGCTACATTACATTTTTTTTTACATGTGTCAATATCATTTAGAGTATTCATTTTTGCCATTTATATATAGTAAATATTTATTCTCACATATGTTAATTTGTAAATATTCTCTAATAAAGAAATGAGATCAAAATTCATTTTATCTATTTAATTAAATATATTGAAAATTTAAGTTAATTTAATATCATGTTTAATTTTAAAAACATTTAACTTAGATATTGAAATATTCTCTGATTTAAAATTTGAATTCTAATCTCAATGAGTTGGTCTAATGATTGAAATAAAAGGCTTCAGTATTAAGATCTTAGAGTTCAATATCTAATAATTTCAATGGAAGATCACTCTTCATAAAATTTATAAATAATAAAATAGTTGAGTGAAACATGTGAACACACCTTTAGTTAAAAAAGATTTTGAATTCTAAATATTATAATATATATAGAAGGAGGGAGTGGCCCATCACATGTTATTTATTGGTAAATAAGTATTATATTTTTACTTTATTCTTGTAAAAAGTCAAATAATATGTTAAATTATTCCTACGTAATCATTTCTCCCGTACCCATTTGACTCTGACAAAAGAGAGACCCACAGTGATGGAAAATGTTGCAAAAAGATGTGGTATAGGGGGCCCACCGTACTAAGCCCAATTGAATTATGACTTTGGACCATTTTGGATTTTGGACTTTTCACTTGGATAAAGTATAACCTCTCTTTCCCTCTGCAATTCCAAATTCCAATAGCTTGATTACTGTAATTCTTTACCCTATGGCCTATGGACCAGCATTGACATTGACAAAGCCCAGTCTATTCCGCCTTCTAAAGAACGTCCAAAGCTTGTAGGCCAGTGCTTGAGAAAATTAAAAAAACTATCTTTTAAAAAATAAAAATATTGAACGACATCTTTGACCGATATGCACATGATATGGACAAATATGGGTTAAAAATTGGTCACGTCCACCATCGATATTTATTTTTTTAGAAAAAAAAAAGAAATTGAACCATAATCAATTATTGGTCGAATTTTTTTCTCTGATTAACATGATATCTATCGACTGAGATTTATACTCGTACTTGAGAGAGAGAAAGAGTTTCAGTTGTGAATTTTTATGAAGATAGTATTTGAAAATTTTAAGATAGAGGAGACAAAAAATATTTCATTAATAAAAAGTGAGGTATAAGATTATGAGTGGTGACTCAAAGAGGTTAGAGTGATAGCAGGAATTCACCTCAAGAAGCATGAGACCTCAATTTGATTCTCACTTCATTTTAAAGGGCCACTTTCTTCCTGTAGATTTACTCAGTCTATGAGTAAGGAGTCTTGCACATGCTCTGAAGAATAATCGGGAGCTCTAAAAAACCTCAACACCTTGGTTATAAAAAAGCATGTGAGGTCATGTATAAGAGAGAGCGTAACGATCCCCAATAAAGAAAGAACAAATGTGTGAGCACAAAGAGAGACTAGCTCTTTGTACTTCGAGTTAAGAAGTCAGCAACATTTTTTGTCGAATGGTCGACAAGCTCAAACGACACCATTCCTGCACAATCTCCTTATATTCCTAAGAGCGTTTGACTATGATAGTATTTGAATTAAAAAAAAGAGAGAGTAAAATTTGACATCTTTATATTTATTTAATGATTTTGATTGAAGATTCACACTAATTTTTTATAAATTAGTTTACAATGAATAATTTTGCAGGAGAAGAGACTATTTTGATGAAAATTATTTCCAATTTTATTTAAATCTCAATACATTTTAATGTTCATAGTGTTTTCCAATTTTGTTTAAATCTCAATACATTTTAATGTTCATAGTGTGAATGAAATAGTAAGAATTAATCAAGAGGGGGTTGGGATAACAGTCAAGAAGCTTTTCTCATTAAGGGAGGTTTTGGGTTCGATTCACGCTCAAATCCATCTGCGCTACTCCCAATCTGATTACTCAAATGTACAGATTGAGAGGTTTATAGATGCTCGTTGAATTAGTCTCACCTCTAATAGAAGGTGTGAATATCCATATTAAAAAACAATAACATTTTTATCCTATTATTTGATATCCTTTGAAATTTTGAGCTGACCAAATTGATTCACTTGAGTACATTGTGCTGGCATGCACCAGTGCTTTCTTTTCCCTCCCCAACCCACTAGTTTTATGGATTTTTTATTTTTTATTTCTCTTAAGACTTTCAAATTATTGATTAGAGGAAAAAAAAATTCATCCTAAAATTCGATACTTTAATTTCAAAAGTCCAAAATACAATAGTAAAAGTGTCTCCTTTAATTTTTATAAAAACTTTACAAATTTTATGTAGAATAATTTACTCATGTTACTATTGTTTTATTTTTGTTAAATTAATTAATCTTTGAAGCATAATAAGCATAACACAAGTGATTCAAGCCCCCACGACCTCATTTAGTGTGATTCAAGCCCCCACGACCTTATTTAGTGTGTCTTAAGGACAATGTGTATCATCCGTGGAAATTTTACGCTGAGTTTTCTACGATTTCCCACACATAAATTAAAAATAATAATATTCATTTTATAAAGTTTTTTACAATAAAACTTTATAACTTTCTTTGATATATATCTTATAACAAAGCTTTTATAAAACCTTTTAAGCTGCTTCTTTAACAATAGAAGAAAGCTCGTGACAGGGGCACATCCCATTTAGATAAATTGGTAGTACTTTCTTTATGACAATGGTATTTATAAGGTAAAATCCAAAATTTCCTTTTTAATAAATTAATTGCCACTTAATGAGTTGGCTTTTGTTTTTTCACAAGTATCGAATATTACTCTTTCTTTCTTTATTTTTTTTTGGAAATGAAATTTTAAATGTAGAATTCTAATTTTTTTTGCATAAATTCAAAAAAAATAAAATTACGAATTCCCTTTTGAGAAATGTATTAGTCAAATTTCACTCAATACAGATTCAGTTAAATCCTGTATTTGTAGATTTAGAGATTTAGCTTTCCTTATTTTCATTATTATGAATTGAATTAATACTCAATTTTATTTTGACATAAACCCACTATTTGAATTAAGCTCAAATTATATGCATGGTTGGAACTCTATAGCCTTTCAAAATCATGTTAAAATAATTTATTTGAGCTATTTTTAGCTTATTCTAGGTAAGTATAAGTTTCAAACCAACTCATTGTTGTAATTCAAAATTAATCTCATAAATAAACTTGATTTAAATGGTAGAATAATACACAGAGAATTTAGTATGCCTCCCTTAATCAAAGAGAGACGCTCTAATCTTATTTATAGAGAAACTGAAATATATTCAAATAAAGAGGAAATCTCTAAATGGAGAAATATAATATTTAGTAAAATCTATAAATATGTTTCTCTATCTATCGTACTTATAGTAGAGAGGAGATTAATTTTAGAGATATATAAAACTCCATGTTAACCTCATATATTAGATAAGTTTAGGGAGGAACTCAAGATTTGTAATCTTATTCTTAAAAACTTTTAGTCAACCAAATTACAAAGGCGAATTGCTTTGATTGTAACTCACAAAGAAGTCGTGGTTTTAATGAGTCGTGGTCTTTGAGTTGGTAATATTTAGAGAAACGTTAGTTGATAAAACACTTGTTAAAAATTCTTTTAAGAATATTTTGATAAAAATTAAAAAATTAAGGAAATTAAAATGGAGGAAGAAGGGGCAAAAAGGAAAGTAATTAAGGAAATTTTTTTATCTATTTTTTTCAAATTTGTTTCAATCCTTCTTCTTTTCTCCTTTCCATTTTTTCGGACAAATGAGTATTTTATTTATTTTTGGTGCACTAAACTTAAAGGAGAGCTTTCCTTTCTCATTTGCTAAATAAATTGATTCATCTCAATTGACTCATTTATAAAATGAGTTTACAAATCCAAATCATCTTAAGAGAGTTCAGAGGGCATTGAACTACCTAATTATTAAATATATTTTTTCTTACAAATGTGGTAATAACAAACAAATGTACAAGAATCGTTAGATTAGAATTTGACACTTATCAAATTATTTTCTAACAAAACTTCCATCAGAATTAATTTTTCATTAAAAAGTATCTTCTCAAGAACCAATGAACATTTCTAAAGATGAATGGTTTTAAAAAAAATTAAAATCTTAAGAAATTTGTAGTGAGTTGGATTGATGAAATAGGACACTACAAAATTGATGCGGGCATCGGACTCTACAAATTCGATGATGACCCGATTGGATAAAATCGAGAAATTGACTCTCTCAATTCACAATTGAACCGATGGAGAAAAGAGAGAGCCCCACTTCAAGTTCGGCAATAGCAGTCACATCATCACTCCTGAGGACCCCATTTCTAAAGGTGAATGGTTTAAACAAAAGAGATTTGTAATGAGATGGATTGATGAAATAGGATACAACAAAATTGATGTGAGCATTAGATCTGATGATGACCCGATTGAGACCCGATTGGATAAAATTGAGAAATTGATTTTCTCAATCTACCATTGAACCGATAGAGGAAAGAGAGGGCCCCACTTCAAGTTTCACATCAGCAGCCATGTCATCATTCCAGTGGGCCCCATTACTAGAGATAAATGGTTTAAAAAACTTTAAAACTTAAAAGAAATTTGTAACGAGGTGGATTCATGAAATAGGAGACTACAAAATGTGGGTTGATGGGTGGGTTTGGTCCATTGTCATGGAAATGGAAAGAAAGATTGGCTCTGGCCTATTTTATCTATTCTTTTGGGTCAAAGTAAGTGGCCAGAAATAATGGTCTGAACTCTGACTTCAAACCTGATCCAAAATGGCTACTGTTCTCTATGTACTCAATTGGGGAGAAGAAGAAAAGAAAGCCCTGTCCATCTCATTCTTGGACTCTGTTGGCAATGGGAATCTCAATGATAATTGCATATAAACAGTAGGGCTGGCTAGGCTCACAGTAAGTTGAAAAGGAGATCCAAGCCGCGTTCTAGTATAGTAAAGATCTCTAGGATATCGATTAATATATATTTACAAGATATTTATTTAAAAAAAATTTAGGAGAAAGAAATTTTGATTAAGATTTAAGATATTGGCCAAGACAATAATATTTTATTGATATTTTAATAAAAATAATTTTTGTACCGCTGCTTGATGACTATTAAAAAAATAACACTTTTTCAAATGATTTTGGGTCTTCTTTCATTGACCCAAAACAAACAGCCCAGTAAATCTGACTGGCTTCTCCTTTTCTCCTCTCATTTTCAAAGTGCAACCCTACAGAGTCACGTGGATTTTGATTAATGGTTGGATTAATGTCGTCAGAATCGAGCAGAGAGGTTTACCTCAGGTGAGAGGGCTAAGAGGAGGGGACCTTCAACCAGTACACTATATTCCTCAGGCGAAAAATCTCTAGAGAGAGAGATGGATAAAAGGAAGGAGACCTTGCTTCTCATCTCTTCCCTCCGTTTCCCAACTTTAGCTACAGATTTGCATAGATCCACCGTCGCTTTCCTTCTCTGACTCCCATGATGAAAATGACATCTCTTCCACCCCATTACCACTTCTCTCCCGTGATTTCTGCTTACCTTTCTCTCTCTCTAGGAAATAACATGGGCTCCAATAGGAAATAGCAGTCTACCCCTGCCACCTCTCTCTCTCTTCTTGTCGAGTTTTCTCTACATGATATGGGTTCTTCTTCTTGGGTCTCTCTCTCTCTCTCTTCTTGTTGAGTTTTCTCTACATGATATGGGTTCTTCTTCAGTTCTTCTTGGGTCTCTCTTTCTCTCTTTCTTCTTGTTGAGTTTTCTCTACATGATATGGTTCTTCTAATTTAGTTCTCTATATGATGAGGGTTATTATTTTGCTTGGGAGTCCATATGATATGGGTTTCTTAGTTTTAAATTTTGTACCTTATCTTGGTTCCACTATTAGTGTGTTCTTCTCTTCTCTTCTCTCTGTATGATTTAACGGGCAATGTTAGAATCTATTTAGATAATACTTAATAGTGTATTTCCATCTGATTTCTCAAATTTAAGGTTTTCCTCTTTTAATTATTTACCTTCCATATTTGTATTCCAGTTTCTCTATAAATAAGATTTCAGAGTCTCTCCTTCATTATTTTACTATATTATTTTATATGGTATCGAGCTAGACAGTCGAGAGCTCTTGCTCTTGGTCGGAATATGGATCCTTCACCTGTGGAATACTTGTGCTCCTCTTGCTCCTAAAAAATACACCATATTATTTTACAGGCAATTAGGGTTTTGAAAGATTGAAATGTACGGTGCTCAACTGCTATAAACAGCTCCAAGTTGGATTAGGGTTTTTTTAGAAGTGTGCCATATTACAGTGATAAGGTAAGTATAAATTGTGCAGCTACTATTTTTTTCTCTGCCGCTTGTGCCTTTTTATTTTCTTCTCTATGCACCCTTCAGTGTTTGTAACGAGTTTGATTGATCTGGACTGATTTGACATTGTTTGATTTGGAGATCTGAAGAGAATGTTAGGTTCAAAATTTAGAAATATTGACATCATTAGAAGACAAGCAGAAATTATTCCCATTGGATTTTGACTTTAATGATGAATATTTCAATCATAATTGTGTCTTCAATGCTGTTATTTTTCCTTTTTGGTTGTATAAAATGAGATCTTGTGGAGAGGAGAGGACCATGGGTTGTAACGAAGTGATGTTTTTCCTTATCTTTTCATGGATGATTAGGGTTAAGTGTAGGCTTTTCCCCATTGAATTTTCTAGCTTACATCTAAAATTGTTTTTGGATAGGGTTATGATTGAAAACTTTTTGCCCCTTTTGAAGTTTATGTACTAGTGTTGTTGTCGATTAGAGTTTTTATAAGAATATGTCCTTCTTCACATTGAAAATTACAAAGGAAGTACTGTTAAAAGTCCCTACGGTGATACGCCTGAACACCTTCCGTCATAAAAAAAAATTAATTACACAGGAAGTAGTTTGAAATTGTTGATGTAATTTGCTGGGTATCCCACAGTTTCCCACATGAAAATTAAAAAAAATAAAATAAAATTTGTTGAGGGTTTTATTGTAAGATGGGATTCGAGCTCCTCTCATATTTGAACTACTTGATAGTGGCATTGATTGTTCTGATAAGATTGTTTTCTTTTTGTTCTCAAGGAGAGGAGGAAGACATCTAATATTGTTTCCTTATTGGCTGATCGTGTATTTAAAAAATGTTGTCTACTGAATAATAGAAGGCATTTTTTCAGAATTTTTAGTGAAAGCAATAAATTTCTTCTGTGAACCTTATGTTGTTTGTTTCTTTGTATATTTGTTTTTTTTAACTTAGAATTAATGGAGTGATGGTTTCCACTATTTTCTTTTTTCCCCTTTCCCAATTTGATTATGCATTTTGCTCATGTTCTAGATCTAAGGATCTATTGCTTACCTGTTTATGACTGGTTTGTGATTTTATATCTTATTTATATTAAGAATTATCAAGAAACAGCAGGGAAAATAACTCTTCAGTGTATGATTCTCTCTTTGAAATGGATAAATTGTCTTCAGCTATTACAGTGTCTAGGATCAACTCATGTTCATACTTTTGTTTCAAAGGAAAAAAAGTACACATGTTTTATATCATTTCCAATGTGAGTTTAGATTCTTACATTGTTAATGATCAGAATTTCATGTAAAACCCAACTTTATTTTTTTTATTTAATTTTCTTATCAAATGGTTTAAGCTTCTTTTATTGGTTTACCTGTAGAGAAAGCTTCTCTTGTTGATCGTATGTTTGCACTAATAAGCTTCTCTTTATATTTTCTGATTCAATTTTCAAATTGAATAGTTTAAGATTCTGTTGCTGGTTTACCTTTTAAAAAAGAAAAAAAGAAAACAAAACAAAAGCTTCTCTTGTTAATTTGATGTTTGCACTGAATTTGTTTTATTTTTTATTTTTAGTGAAATTCTTTTCTTCTTCTTCTAATTTATTTTATTTTATTTTTTATGATGGGACATGACTGGCTCCGACGAACTTTTGGGCTACATGCTCTTGTCAAATACCTCAATTCCTTGACAATCATTTGGTAGAGAGTTCTATGAAATTTATGAAGGTGAGAGCCCTTGAAATTCATGAGCCTGTTCTTCTTCTGACATGGGAAGAAGAGGGAATCCGATCTTTATGTTGTTTGGAGAATGTTAGGAAGATGTTTTGATAGATTTTCCTTGGTTTCACCATAGCAGTTTTGAGAAATGGTTTGAGAGAGCTTCCTTCAGTCCACTCATGGGTGGGTTTAGGGGTTGACTTAGCTGCCGACTCATTCATTCGTACACTTGGTAGAAAGGAAGCGGTTTGGGCTACTTTGTGAATGTGTGAATGATGCGGGAGATAAACCTTATCCTTTTCCGCCTATGCTTGGACTGAAGGGAGCTCCCTCTTCCGTTTACCTCAAGACCGCTATTTTTCTTTGCCTTTCTTCTAATGATTAAAGATTAGAGTTGCCTTGTTACAAGTTAGCTTCCCATTTGATGGATCATGCACCCTAAGAAACGTTTAATCCTTTATTTTTCTGGATTCACATTTCATATCCACATTGGTTATTTTAGTCTCACTTGGTCATCCTAATGTCTTGTTGCTTAGCATTTTCTTTGATTTTTAATTAGTATCATATTAATGTTGTTCTTACTTGTCTAGAATATCAAGTGACATCTGTTTCAAGTGCAATCAGCCATTTATACTCTTCGATTCATATATTGTGTGTTCTTTTTTTTTTTTATATATGAAAGTTTTATATTTTATTTTCTTCGAACAAAAATTATTCTCTTGATAATTTCGTTCTTGAAAATGTAGTTCTAAGCTCTGGTATAAGCCTTGAAGAGAATCAGTTAAAATGCTTACAATTCCACACTATTAACTATTTGTAACCAGGAATTGGTTGCTCAGAGGGTTTCTTCCTCCCACTTTTTTTTCCTTGTTTCAGTTGAAAATCTGCTGTTTCTCTCTCTCTCTCTGTATGTGCGCGATTGTGTTATTCATGAAGTTTCTTCATTTGACTTAATGTAGTTAGTGGGTTGAACTACTGAAGTTTGAATCGTGATTTCAGATATAATTCATTCAGTAGAATATTGATGTTACTAAATCTTGTTGCTGATGGCATGTTTTATCTCCTGTTCATTAAGTTCAGGCAACTTTTCCTTCTTTCAGAGAAGAGAAACTATTTTTATCACGAATATGATACTGAAAATCAATATTTGCATTTCACTATTTTTCTGAAGGGTTCTATCCGATTTCTTGTTTGTCCTTAAAGGGTTCGGTTATTCATTTTCGGAAACAGTAGAACTTGACATTATTTATCATCCCCCATAAACACCCAATATGATATCATTTTGATTCTTAATGATTCTTCTTCATCTGTGGTTAAGTGAGCTAGAGATTGTATTATGGGGAAAAATGTTTGGATAGCAGGGTTTCTCATGGTTTTCTGTAATGGTTTAAATTTCAATGGAAATCGAAGAATGTAGGCTTTGCTCGTTGGTAGAAATCATTTTGTGGTGATTGTAAACTAGATGAAAATACAATTGGTAACTAGAAATTGAAGCCCCTGTGAACTTTTTCGTAACAAAATTGCAGAATAATTGCTCCAACCTTAATTTTGGGAACACCATCACTTTTACCCTAGGTGCACCATAATTAAGTGGAATACTCATTTTTCCCAAACTTTTACTCTAGGTGCACCAGAGGCAGGATTGAAGAAAGTTTGGACAAAATGAGTATTCCACTTAATTTTGGTGCACGTAGGATAAAAGTGATGGTGCACGAATCACTTTCCTTGATTTTTCTTTTCCTTAGAAACTTTCTTCCCAGACCATAGAAAACTACTTTTCCATGGAAACATTATCATTTTCCATCAAAGGTAAAGTGTTTTGGTGATTTCCAATTGCTCCTCTTTTTGATGGGATCCTTGATGATTTATTGAAGTGGACAAGCAATCCATTGGCATTGCAAACTCATCATAGGCGATTTCTACATTTATCTTTGCACTTACTAATTTCTTCTCTTATCAGTAGCATTGGAGGCAATCCATTTACCTGTTCATGTTGATTTCAAGAAAATTGGAAGGCCCTGCACTGTAAGTACATTAAATATGATACTTTCATATTTATTTTGCTATTAATTGATGGGGCATCATATGTTGTATCTTCTCATTTTTCTTATTTTTCCACTTGGCCTTTCATCCAGGTTTTTTTTTTTTTTTTTATAATAATCTTTTTCTTCTTCTATTGCTTGAGGAGAGAGAGTTCAGAAAGAATTTGGACGACTCAATGGATTGTAATTATATATAGATATGCATGATGTATTTCACATTACACAATAAAAAATATCTCTTTCTCCCGTGGTTTTTTTCTTTACTGGTTTTCCACGTAAATCTATGTCTTGTATTGTGATTGTTTTTTGGTCTATCATCTCCTTTAATTTTCCCCATCATTTATTTATTTATGCGTGGTGCTTTTCGCATTCAAGTTCATCTCTCTGTAAATCATTTTGAATATCTGCTTGTTTTGTTCCTTAAAAAACAAGGAAAATAATAATTTATGCATGTTTCTAGTGATTTTTTTTGGTAACCGTGGAAACCCACCGACCTCACTTTGTGGTGATCATTGGAAAAACTTTGGATCCATGACACCACCCACAAGCACCATGGTTCAGGTAAGGCATTCCAATGGATCGAGGACAAGACCTCTCACAGAAAGTGAGGATACCCAACCACTCGAACATATGAAGCGGTTGGTAACATATAAAGTGATTGGTTTCATCTACTTGCATTTGTTCAATGGAGGTCATTAGGAATTTAGAATGTCAATCCGCCCAGGTATTATTACATCACCATGTAATTTGCGTGATTTTTGCACTTTCATTTTCTCTCATGGTGCATATTCTTTAAAAGGAAATTCCAATTTTTTCCTTACTTCCTTCATCTCGTATCATTTCCTCTTTCTCAAAAGCAAAAGCAAAATTAGAATTTCCTTTTAAGACGTTCACCATGAAAAAAAAAAAATGGTGGTGCAAAAATCACTACCCCGTAATTTATATCTTTATTTTAGTTGTTTTATCACTTAATTTTTGTACTTTACTTTCTTCTCCTTCAGCATGAATCCTTGATCTTGATCATCAGCTGTGATCTAAGGTGGGTTTTACTTTTACCAAGCATGCACTTAATATTTCATACTTCTAGGTTTCGTTTCTCTTCTTTTCTTAGTCTGAATGCTCATTAAATTATCAATAGTATTGATTGGAACTTGAAGTTTGTAATTCTATGCACATTTGATTGGTCTCATTTATAGAATTTCTTGGAAACCTACACAGCTTTTCATTTTTTTCTCTTCTACTTTTGTGAAGAAAAGGAGGGACTACCGCGCAGCCAACTCAAGCAAATATCCATGCTATCTGCAGTAATGGAGTCAAGAATCATCTTGGAACTTCAGTTTTTTTTTTTTTCCCTTTTTCTTCTAGCATTTTAAGTATGAAATATGTTCCTTTAATGACCCTTCTGAAATTTAAGGAGAAACATCTAGATTAGCCAAATGTACAAACAAGTATTTATTTGAACCTTCTAGTCATGTTATGCGAGGTCGAAAATTAACCATTATGATAATTTTTTTTTTTTAATAACATGGGTATTCTCATTCCACACGAATACACGAAAAACCCCACATTAAATACTGAATTTTTGTATTTAGTAATTTGAAAGATCACCCATAGGGTTAATTAACGGGAAAAATACAATAGGAGAATCCTTTTCAAAAGTAATAGAAGCGCCTACTTTTCTTCTTAAATAAAGATGGATTCTATATCTTATTTTTTTAATTTTTTTGTAAGTACCAGCACTGATCTGATAAGATTATTAAACCTACTGTAAAGTTCTCTTGGGTCTGCAGACGGGGAAGTACAATTCAACTCAATTTTATATGTTTGCTTTTTCAACAAAAGTCTGCCAATGTCTCCCATGTATTGTTTCATGCATTGGCAGAAACAAATGGGGTTTGCCCTTTTTGTTGTAAATGACAACTTGCAGAGCCCATTGCGCCTTTGGGTTTGGTTCCTGTTCTTCAATTGAGGGTTTTGAGATTTACACCACCATTTTCTCTTAAAAGGGTCACATTTTCTTTCTATTTTTGCTATCAATTTATTATCAATTTGCTATCCCTTTTTGTTTTTTCTTGTGGGCAAAATGTAAAAGGAAAAAGAGAGAGATTTTCCCTTTAAAAGAAAATGGTGGGTCACTGTCAAAAAACTACACTGGTCAATGAACCATTCAACCATGCCTTTTTTTTTGTTAGTACGATATTATAAATTAGTTGCAAGAGACTTGATCATAATAAAGTCATATCTTGTATATTTATCATCTATTGGAAAAAGTTTAATATTTAAAAATTTTAAATTGCTGTGATAAATGATGGATTTGCAACGTTAAGAATTATTCGGCACCCGGACTACCTTAGTAAACAAATGGTTAAAAGGGTTCATATGAGGTGATAATTGTATTCTGTGTCTAGTTAGGGTAGTGATTTGTGCACCATTATTTTCTCTTATAGTGCACTATTTTGAAAAGAAATTTTAATTTTGTCTTTTCTTTTGGAAAAGAGAAAAGGAGGTGAGGAGAGAAATACTGATAAAATTGGAATTTTCTTTTAAGAAGTGCAAATTCTGAGAGAAAATGGTGGTGTCAAAATCACTGTCCGTCTAATTTAAGAGTTAGGATTTTTTTAATATGAGCTGATCAGAGTTGGGTTTAGTTTAATGCATGAGATTTACCTTGAATTGAGAAGAGGAATTAAGGGTAGCGAGTAGCCATAAATACTCATAAAATTGAAATTTCTTTTCAAGGGAGTGCACTATGAGAGAAAATGGTAAGTGTAAAAATCACTACCCATAGTTAGGGTTTTTTTTAATATGAGAGCCTAAGAGCATCACAGTTGGGTTTAGTTTAAGGCATGAGACTTATCCTAAATTGAGAAGAGTTAAGGGTAGCTAGCAGCCAGAAATAGAAATTGTACTAGGCAGGTCAGGTGGGTTTGAACTTTGAACTGGTTTTTGTTGCTTGGAGGGTCCTGTGAGTACTCTACGTACATGTTTTTGGAGATTGGGTTTGAAAGTCTTAAAAATGACCGTTGAGAGGGAGAGAGTTTGTAATAAATTTTGGACTGAGGAAGCGATCAAACGTCCACACGAAGAAGACACAATTTTAAGTGGTTTGATCAAGGCCTACGTTCACAAATAGCAATTGGGTAAGTTCTACTGATATCAAATGATGATACAAAATTCAAATCTTCTCTTACAAATTGACTCATAAGTTTTATTATCATTAAAGAAATCAATTCACAAAATCAAATCTCTCCAAAATACAAAACAAATCTAACCCAATTTTCTTCTCTCAAAGTCGAATTGTCGGTGTCCGAGAGGGGCCACAACGCGAAACATCACCAACATAAAGAAATTTTTAAATATAAATCCAAAAATATCAGATGCAAATTGAGCCAGATCTCAATAGTTTCTAATTTGGTCAGAAAGCCCTCATGTTGTTTGCCTCGATACCTAAAACACAGACTTTGAGTTGAGAAACTGAGTCAAATTTTTGACAAAATACGCTTATTTGCCAGACTTAAAATCTTGTCAAGTTGATTCAAACTCACTAACTCTTGTCATTTCAAATTTTTAAACAATGATTGGAGCTCAATGAAAGCGTTAGAAACATTTACAAGTTGTTTAAAATGGGACAAATTTACATAATGACACGGGTATTTTTTTTTTTTATAAAAGGAAAAAAAAACAATATTTCAATCATTACAATGAATTTGAATTTGCAGAGACAGTGATTTCAAACGTCGAGTGGGGCTCCACTCATTTTGGTAATTGATTGCTCTGTCAACTCCTTTATCTGGTTATTGGAGAAACCCACATGTTTCTTAAATTATTATTATTTTTGAAATATTATTGAACTTGACAAATGGAGAAGTATTTTTGACATTTGATTTCTTCATTGCATGTAATTCCTTTGTGGTAACCATGCATATGAAATCTAATCTAATGGAAGTAAATTTTCTCTCAACTTGTAATTTATTGATAGTGATGAAAAGTCTCACATTGACTTATTTGATAAATAAATATTTCATATAACACTAGAGACACTCTTTTCTAATGAGCTAGTTTTTAAAGTGAGTTTTATCTCAACAATATTATCAAGTCATTGTTTTCTAACATAGTATCTGAAATTCTGAATAGATTCTGCATGTCCAGTGCACGTGAGGGTGTGTCTGAAGTTTCCACATATAGTTGTTGGGTCCAGTTGAACGTGAGGATAGGTATGTAGTGACAAAAAGTTTTACATCTGTTAACTTGAGAAATTAATAACTCCATATAACACTTGAGATACTGTTCTCTCATCAGCTAGGTTTTGAGAATAAATTTTACAAATATAATTGTCATTTTTTTCTAACTTTTTAAGATGGTGATATAGATTTGTGTATGGGTGGCTATTTAGACACCCGATTTTTTTTTTATGAGACTTGCTTTCAAAATTTTGTATAAAAATTACCATTTTGCCCCTCGATTTTTTTTTATGAGACTTGCTTTCAAAATTTTGTATAAAAATTACCATTTTGCCCCTCAATTTTTTTATAGAGATTTTCTCTATACAAAATTGAGAGATAAAATAATAATTTTGCATAAAATTTTGAAATTTCATTTCTTGTAAAAGAAAAATTAAATGTCTAAATGGCTAACATTTGTTTATCCCTTTTTGTGTTTAAGAGAGTGATTCTTGTTTTTCATCTGCTGCGTTCACATTTTGAATGACAAAAGGAGAACGTGATAAGAGGATCATGTTGGCCATCACATATGGGCTTCTTATGTGGGCACTCATGTCAACTGATTTTTTTTTTTTTTAATAATTTCTGACAAAGTGACAAGAGTGGCATATTTTATTTTTTAATTAGGCTATTTAAAAGTTTTTAAAATTTCTCTATATTTTTTGCGGGAGTATATCTTGTTTTCAGAAGGTAAAGGATGTAGGGTCCAAAGGAGGTCTATATGGGGCCATCAGGAGCTCAACATGCATATGAAAAGATTTTTCAGCCAAAAAAGACAACTAAACGTACAGAAATGTGAGGGTTAGGCCGCGGCGGGTGTTTTTTGTTAGGAAATTCAAAATAAAGTGAAATTTCTACTTTACTCTACTCTTTCGTATGCAAATCTTAAGTAGAGTACAGCGGTGCACCTATAATTATAAGCGGTATACCTATAATTATGAGCGGTCCACCTCTAATTTTGAAATTAATTATAACTTTAGCGTGTTAAAACCCATCCATAGTGGTGCACCTATAATTATGAGCGGTGTACTGATAATTATGAGCGGTGCACCTATAATTTCGAAATTAACTATAACTTTGGCTTGCATAATTCATCCATAGCGGTGCACCTATAGTTATGAGCAGTGTACCTATGAGCGGTATACCTATAATTCTGAGCGGTGTACCTATAATTTCGAAATTAACTATAATTTTTGCGTGCATAATCCATCCATCGCGGTGCATCTATAATTATGAGCGGTGTACCTATAGTTCTGTGCGGTGCACCTATAATTTCATTTTTTTAAAGGTTAGGAATGGTGAAGGGTAAAGTGGAGTTTTCACATAAATTTTTAAAAATCTGTGTCTCTTAACAAAAACCACCCGTATTAGGATGAGTGCCCTTTCTTATTTTGCATGATATGGTTCAATTGACAAACACATTGGTTCAGGAATCAGAAGTTTCATATTCGAGTTCTTTATTCACTCAAGCTTGTAACTTGCAAGAGACTCGTGTATATAGAGTTTTACTCAATACCCTTGTTTTTAAAGAGAAATGGATCTTAGATTTTTTTCGTTATAAAAAATAAAATACAAGATTTTTTTTTCCCTAATTACTTCGTGGGATGATCAAGTTGCACTGGTTGAATCACATTAATGAGCCTATCTACTTTGTGGGCTTACAAATTGGCCTTCATGTAATTTAATGGTTGTGGGGGGAAAATATAATTTTAATTGTTGACAATAACAACTCGGCCAAGGTAATTTCATATAAATAATTTGACGTTTTCTTGGAGCTGTGGAGGTGATTATGATTGAATGAGGATATTTTTGTATATTTAATCTCTATTTAAAATTAATTAATGACTTCAAAGTAGAGGTGTAAATGGATCTGGATCCGGCCCAAAACGTCAGGCGTCAGGATCCGGATCCGGCCAATTTGTCTTACTGGACCATACAGATCCGGGCCACGAACAGAGGGTCCAACAAGCCATGGATCTGGACGGTCCAATAAGCTTATTGGACTGTTTGTGGCCCATTAAGAGTCTAATAAGCTTATTTAGTCCAATGAAAAATCCTATAAAATTTGATTGTTTAATAATCTTTAAACTTTATAATAATTAAAAAATATTTTTTTATAAACTATATATTAAACAATTGACATTTTTAATATATCCATCAACATCCACGTAAAGATAAAACTATCTAAGTAATTAAAATTAATTCCTTTATCTTTTTTTCTTTTGAATATTTGTTTCTTGAAGACTTCAACTATTTGCAATTTTGCATATGTGTATGGGTCCATGGGCTGATGTCTACTAAAATGGGTGCTTTTAGGATTTTTTATTGCTATAAATTATACATGTTTATGTTTTACGTTCAAATTCATTGTTACAAATCTCAGATATTAACTGTGATCGGTAATATTAGAATATTTTCAAATTTACAGATTTTTACCAGGAAATTAACGAGAAAATCTTGCAGAAAATATAATATTTAAAAAATAATAAAAATATAATAAAATGAAATTATTAATAAAATAAATATCTTATCAGGAATTTATTGGTAATTTATCGAGATATTATCTCGATATTACTATTTATCACATTTTAACGCGATTTTATTGGAAATTTACCGCCATGTCGATAAATATGTGTTGTTAACACAGTAATGATATTTTGCTGATAAAAATATAGTAAATTTGAAATATCACTGATATTTGTGTCATTGCGTTCAATTAGACTATTTATTTAGTTATTTGGTCATGCAACGTTAGCTCATCATAACAAATACCTTTTTTATTCATCTTTTTTTATAGTGAAAATGTCATTCGCTGATAATATTGTAGTTAGTTATATGCATTTTTCTGTTTTATATTGATAATCATATGACTATAATAAGTCAATATATTTTAATATTATTATTTTCTTTTGTTATTGTCATATCCATAGAAACTCAAAAACCTTTTTATGCAATTTAAATCCCTCATTTTTCAAATTTATTAATGGTTTAAGGCTCGGCATTTAGACACCACGGAAATCTGTTATCAGACACCGAATTTCAGATTTTGATTAGAAATTATGATTCTGTCCTTTCGTGTAGAATCGACCGATTGAACAAACAGTTCATTTTCACTTTGATCGATCGATCCTTTTCGCATAGAATCGTGCGATTGATTCCATGGGATCGTGCGATTGATCCCTCGAACACGAACGAAAGATGCTATATGGAGAAATCGATCGATTGATTCTATTTGCGAAGATGAGCGGAAGAAATCGACCGATTGATGCTTAAAACGTGCGATTGATTCTCTTAATTTATGCTACAATAACTATATTATTTAAATAGTAAAATTTTCTTTTAAAACTTTAAAGTTATTTTTTAAGTACTGTGTATTTTCAAAATTTCTCAAATTGAATATCCGGACTAATAACGATAACCTCATAAAAATACTTTAAGACTTCAAGGTCTTTTGACACTCCCAAATGCTTAAAACAGAGTGTTTTACAAATAAGGGTATCCCTCGACTGTACCGAAAACACATTTGCGGGTGTCAGAAGACCTTAAAGTCTTAAAGTATTTTTATCAGGTTATTGTAATTAGTCCGGATATTCAATTTAAGAAATTTTGAAAATACACAGTGCTTAAAAAGTAACGTTAAAGTTTTAAAGGAAAGATAAAACTTTAACGTTATTTTTTAATCACTGTGTATTTTCAAAATTTTTCAAATTGAATATCCGGACTAATTACGATAACTTGATAAAAATATTTTAAAACTTTAAGGTCTTTTGACACTCCCAAATATATTTTCGGCACAACCGAAGGATACCCTTATTTGTAAAACACTTTGTTTTAAGTATTTGGGTGTGTCAAAAGACCTTCAAGTCTTAAAGTATTTTATGAGGTTATCGTAATTAGTCCGGATATTCAATTTGAGAAATATTGAAAATACACAGTAGTTAAAAAATAACTTTAAAGTTTTAAAGAAAATTTTATTATTTAAATAATATAATTACTGTAGCATAAATTAACAGAATTAATAGCACGTTTTAAGCATCAATCGGTCGATTTCTTCCACTCGTCTTCGTAAACTGAATCAATTGATCGATTGATTTCTTCCGCTCGTGTTCGCAAATAGAATCCATCGATCGATTTCTCCAGGTAGCATCTTTCGTTTGTGTTTGAGGGATCAATCGTACGATCCCATGGAATCAATCGCACGATTCTATGCGGAAGGGATCGATCGATCGAAGTGAAAATGAACTGTCTGTTCAATCGGTCGATTCTACGCAAAAGGACAGAATCGTAATTTCTACTCAAAATCTGAAATTCGGTGTCTGGTAACCGATTTTCGCTGTGTATAAATGCCAAGCCTTTAAATTTTTATAGAAAATGAATATAAAATCACTTAATTTTCATTTGAGTATATTGGGAAATAAAAATTTGAGCGAATAAGTTAAGATCTTTTCAATATAATCTAAAATTAATAGGTCGGGTCAAATTTGAGATCCCTCTACCAAGTCTGTCCCGAATTTATTTTGGTTCTGATCAAGTTAATTTAAAAACTTCTTTAAAAAGTATGATCCAAACCCATTTTTTTTATAGTTAGGTTAGGCTAGCTCATGGGTTAAGAATTGAAAATAGATAAATTCAAGTATAAAAAAAAATTGATTCAAATGTGTTGGAAATAATCTCAGACCTTTCAAAATTACTCCAAATTTCATTTAGCAAATGTTAAGGAAGCTATTTGGCCATAGTTTCTTGAAAAATGATAATTTTTTTTAATTTTTTAATAATAATAAATATTTAATATTAAATATCAAGGATAAAATCAAGGATCAAGTCACTTATAAAAATATATTAAACACGACACTTTTATAATCTTTAATATTATATTTACAGTGACTTATTCAATTTAATTTATATATTTCTTATTAAGCAAAACAATCGTGGACACTAGGGCTGCAACTCGGGTCGGGTTTTGGCCAGACTCGCATGACCCGACCAGAGAAATCATGCGGGTCGGGTCAAGATTTTTGGGCCAGCGGGTTGGGCGGGTTGAGAAGATAACAACTCGTATGAAATTCGGGTTGGGTCGGGTTGAGGATTTTACGAGTTAAGCCGACCTGACCTGATCCAACCTGACTTGACCCTGCTAAAATTAGGCTAAAATGGGTTCAAAATGAGGGTCGGGTTGGGTTCTAGAGTTCGCATTGAGAATTCGGGTCAAGTGGGGTGGGGTCTGGCTCCATTTATATCAAATCGGATCGAATTAGGTTCTAAGAATTCGACCTGTCCGACCCGAGTTGCAGCCCTAGTGGACACGTTGGTTTTTAACTCTTTACTCTTGGGTAGTTGACAATTAAGTTGTCAGATTCATGACTTTGTGTCTAAGGCTTAGAGAATACAAATAATTTAATTTCTAAGTTTGGATCATGTTTAGGAATGTTAGCTTCTGAACAAAACTCTTGAAATTGACGGGTGACAAAAAATTAATTAATGAGAATAATTAGACAAACATGTACCGAAATTCAAACAAAACTTGTTTATCGGAAATAATTAAATTAATGACACAAGTTTGAAAATATTACTTAAAGAATTTTATAAGGTGATTTTAAGAATAAAGAGTGATTGTGATTGACAATGTGGTTATGCTGGTCCAACTGTGGTTTTTACTACACGGTGGACCAAATCCATATTATGTTTTTTAAGTTTTTATTTTATCCAATTTGACTTAATTATAAAAATGGCATTCAATTTTTTCTCCTTTTTTCTCAACTAAAGTTTTAAAATAATTATTTCTATTATCAATGTTGTTTAAAATTTAAACATAAATATGCAGATTGGTCGAAGTTTTCGTTATTAAAATTAAAAAAAAAAAGAAGAATTTTGATCAATTTTCAAGAAATCACAGTCGAATATGAGGTAGAAAATCCTCAAGTAGATCAAAATAATGTTGGATTAAAATTAGATATGGTAAGCCACGAGTAGATCAAAAATTCAATTTTTATTTATTAGTAAAAGTCATATTTTATTTTTTTTAAATGTCTTTTGCTTTAAATTTTATTTCAACTCATCAATTAAATCTTAATTAATAATTTTCTATTATTTATCATTTAATACTCATGGCACAGGTTTGACTGGGTTTAAACACTGTTGAACCCAGCTGAACCTTATTTAATCCAACCTTCCACTGTACGGTTCACGCTACGTTTCAATTTTTAAAACATTGATCAAACCTATGTATAGGGTTCCCCTGTTTGAAATAGAGACTTTCTTAAAATATTAAAATGACATAATAATTGATAAACAAGAATAATTTTTTTTAATAAGCTTTAGATTTCAATGTAAGAAAAAGATGCAAATTAAGACAAATGCTAAAGTTCAAACCCTTTAAATTTTATATCAACATGATTTAAATTATAGAGTAATATGACCAATTCAAGGCTTCTACTGTTTACGTTTGACTTTCTCAACATACAATTTACAATGAACCAAGTGAATCACACTTAGGCCATTAAACCTAAGTGAACTCAAGATAAAGTATAAAAAATTAAGAATTAAAAAATAATTAAAAGTGTTAAATTATAGAGAAACTACATGTACTTTGTATATCAAATGAAGTAAAACTTCGTTCAATGACATATCTCTTTAGTATATCTTAAGTATAAAGTCTTACTAGCGTAATTCTTTACTCGACAAATAGAACAACCCTGTAATAGAGTTTTGAATTTTTTTCTAATTTATGTGTGGAAAATCGTGGGATACCTAGTGTAAAACCCTCACACATGAGCTCACTACCCCTAGAGCACACCAATATTAGGCCACGGGGGTTCGAACCCATAACAGAAAAGCAATTAGTTGAACTACACCTTCAAATTACAGACAAATATCTAGCATATGCTCAAAATATCGACATAATACTTATTTTCAAATGTAAACACGAATTCATAAATGGTCCAGACCATACATATGTAATTGCATGATTTTTCTTCTTACATTACTAATTTGTTTGGACTAAGTTTTAATTAATATAGAGATGGAAAATACTCGGTGTTTTTCAACTTAAGTTAAAGAATATATATATATATATATATATATATACAGACCATACATATGTAATTGCATGATTTTTCTTCTTACATTACTAATTTGTTTGGACTAAGTTTTAATTAATATAGAGATGGAAAATACTCGGTGTTTTTCAACTTAAGTTAAAGAATATATATATATATATATATATATATATATATATATTAAGCAACCTTCAATTTCAACTTAACCTACTAAGAAAAAAATTAAAAAATGGCTAGAGGAACAGCATAAGATGCCAAGTCATAACAACAACAAAAAAATAACAATAAATATACAAATAAATAATTAACTATAAGTGTAACGCCCGCCCCTTTTCACTGAAATCAGAGTCTATATTTTTTTTTTTTTGAAATAAAAAAGTGACAAAGGGCGCGGACGTCACGACGTGAGTTAAGTCCGAGTTTTTAAATCCCGACCCTTAACTGGCTAACCCTACGTGTGCGTGGAACGAAGTCCACGGAGAACAGTTCACACGTAAACGTAAGCTTGTGGAATATTAATTAAGTGCGGAAATTACCATAGAGACTATCCTACAAATTTGAGATAACAGGGAAGATACATTCATTTAATTACTAACATACTTTAAACTGATAATGTCCAAAATAACATCCAAACATTGCAAGTAAGCTAAATTATTACATTCCGACAAACTAAATTACTCAATTTACATTTTCCAAAATAAACATCAGTAAACTATCTAGCACGCCTTCCCAAGCTCCTATGCTTGGCTCCAGTCTCGTCCTTCATTTCCTCCGTCTCTTGCGTCATCAACTAGGGTAGAAGTAGGGCGTTAGACAACGAGCCCAGTAGGACTCCGAGTAGGGCTAACACATGGATTAGTGATAACAAAACATATAGATAATATTATAATAAAACCATGCACTTTGGGCAATGTCATGCAATGGGTGTTCTATGTCATGAATCCCACCCATCAATCTCATCATCATTGTACAATGTCCCTTTTTCAACCATACATAGTGTTCCAAATAAAATCCATACCATCATCGTGCCATGACCCTCTTGATGGAAAAGCCTCATCAAGATGCGATCCACACTAGGCATCCCCCTTGAAGGCAAGGCCTCGTCATGGTGTTCCCATGCTTATTTCTCGGTCGCCCCGACGGAGCATGAATTCCGGTTGTACCTTATGGTACCCCCTTGATGGATGAATCACATCAAGATATCCCCATGTTTGGTTCTCGGTCGCCCCGACGGAGCATGGTCTCCGGTTATAGCCTATCAGGCTATCCCCATGGTTGCTTCTCGATCGCCCCGACGGAGCATGGACTCCGGTTTCATTTCATCCTTCCCCTGTCATATCCCTCCCATGCCATGCATGAGATGTAGATGTCATATGCCATGTAATATATGTAACTCATAGTCATAAAACCCATCTTAAAAACAATGCCATGATTATCAAAATAAATCAAATGAAACCCATCACATAATACCAAAATCCAAAACCCATCTTAAAAACAACCACATGATTGCCAAAATAAATTAGAGGAAAACATCACATGATACTAAATCCAAAACCCATCTTAAAACAAACCATATAATTTCCAAACTAATTCAAAGAAACCATCACTCAATTCATGGCTTATAAAAAGGTAGAAATCCTACCGAATACCGACTAATGTCCTTTCTCGCTTCCGTCCGATAATCCGGTCGCCGATCACGCACCGCTTGCGATATCCAATACCTTATTACATACACATAATCAGTCCACATTTTACTATTTCTAAGCCCATTACTCATTTCCAAGTCCATATGAAAAATCGGTCACTATTTAGGTTTTGTGGGTCCCATTTAATCCATTACATATTTTAATTTCACGAGTCTAAAAATCAGCCTCCTAGGCTTTATTTAACCATACATAAACTTATTATTTAATGCCCCTAAGTCCATGGTCCTCTCCCATGGAGTTCTTGAATTTGGCCACCAATTACGGTTTTGCCACTACTTCTTCTCCATGGTTAATTAATCATTCACCCTTGCCTAACTAAGTGCATAATTGATCCATTCACTTAAGTCCATTAGTGACCCCTTTAATCATGCCATAATATCATAAAAACAACCCTTTTTCTTAACTTAACCTACATTAATTAGCCAGATACATAAACCCTTTCTTAGTCCATGAAAATGACTTATTATTGAATCATCATTCTTAGCCATATCTTGGGTCCATATTTTGACCCATCACCCATATCACAAGATCATTTACATCAACCATTTAATTTAACCTAAACTCCATTCATTTCAATATATACACACACATTAGTCTTAGTCCTTAATTTGTTCACAAAATGGGTCCATTGATGTCTCATTAAGCGTAACATAACAACACTAGAAATTAGCCATTTAAACACTCTAATCCTCATTAATTTCTCACATACATCATACCAAAATTTATCCATAAGTTTACCCACAAATGGGTCATGGGTTCGGCCATACACCATGGCCGAACCCATGATGTCTTTATCCAATTTTTTCTTTGGTCTAATTACACATTTGAAACCATCATAATTCCATAATTCCACACCCATTAAATCCATCACTACCCCACCATAGGGTTCGGCCATAAACCATGGCCGAACCCATGGTTCATGACCCATCATTCCATTGGTGCCCTTTTAGACCATAAAGACACTTACTTTTATTCATGAATTCCATCATAATAAACCTCCTCAAACATTACCTACATTTAATCATTAAGCACTTAAAACCCTAAGCCATTCTCCATGCTTCCATTCTTACAAACCCTACTAAATTAATTCAATCATCTACCATGGGGTTCATCCCCCTCTACCATTCTTTTTGAGGTCATTAAAATCATTTTCCATCTCCTATGATTCTCTCATTTAAATCCCCTTTACAAAACTTACCACATTCAATCATTTACAACCCAAAAAAATCATAAACATTCTCCATGCTTCCAATTTACATAATCCCATTCTTAAATAATTTAAATCCATTATATCCTTAATCCATTTATTTTTCCTTTCCCTAACCCTAATTTACCCATTAGGGTTTTGTCCACTTTCCATCCTTCCATTTGATGGATTTAAAATCCAAAGCCTATGATCATTTGGCCACCATCAATTTTAACAAAAATGAATCCCAAATCTTAAACCCTAAAAAATCCAAATCTCTTGTTTAGAAAACACTTACAATCCGTCGTCTCCTCCGACTTTCGCCACTCCCGTCGGCTTCCTTAGTCTCCTTTCTCCTTCCTCTAGATCTTTGGTCGGCCAAGATGCTTGATCAAGGGTGAAAACCTCCAAGCCTAGGGTTTGGCCATAATAGGGTTTAATTTGAGAGAGAGAAAGGAGGAGAAGATGGAGATAAATAACGCAAGGTCTTGATCTTGGAATGATGAGCCCAAGCTTATACCTTTCTCCTCTCTTTTCTTCCAAGCTTTTCTTCTTCCTCCTCTTGGTTTTCTTCCTCTCCTTTTCCTTGGGTGTGGGACGGTGGTGGAGAACAAGAGAGGGAGAAAGTGAAATGAGATCGTTGGAGTGGAGAGAATGAGATGAAAAGTCATCTCATCCCTTGGTTATCTAGAATACATTCCACATTAACTCCTCCCACCAACCCATGGGATATTTTCATTTTTGCTTTATGCTTTATACTTTATGGTGGTGGTTGGGATAACCACCACCCTAGCCAACGTTTTGTATGCTTGGAATGAAATGGTTTTGGTCTCCCCTCTTTGACCCCTTTGACCACCTTTATTATTATTTAAACATTTAATTAATTAGATAATTAGGTTAAGTTAATTCCCATTTAATTTAATTCCATTAAATTTCTTCCATAAAATCCACCTATGGTTGACCAAGTCAACCATGGTGGCTGGCCCCACCAATTCTTGGTCCACAGTGAGGTGGAGGTGGGTCCCAATTGGCCACATCACCTTGGCTTAATTGAAATTAACTTAGGTGATTTAAATTTAATTCAACCCATTCCAACTAATTGGATCATCATTGGGCCCATGGCCCAATTACATTCACCCTTACCCAGTTACCTTAGGGCTTACACCATCTTGATCTATTGGGTCCCAAATGGGTATTGGGCCCAATTTGATCATCCTTGGCCCAATTGACCATCATTGACTCCTTAAATGAATTTAAATCCAATCCATAGTCCATTGGGCCATACTTGGGCCTTTGTCCAAATTTTGGTCCATTTACCATTTATTCCATCAAATTTCCCATTTCCACCATTAAAAATAAATAATAACCACATATTTATTGATTTAAAAATTTCGGGCCATTACAATAAGTGGCTCGGTATTTAAACACCGTGGAAATCTGTTATCAGACACCGAATTTCAGATTTTGAGTGGAAATTACGATTCTGTCCTTTCGCCTAGAATTGACCGATTGAACAGATGGTTTATTTTCACTTCGATCGATCCCTTCCACATATAATCGTGCGATTGATTCTATGGGATCGTGCGATTGATCCCTCGAACACGAACGAAAGATGTTATCTGGAGAAATCGATCGATTGATTCTGTTTGCGATTGATTCTATTTGCGAAGACGACCGGAAGAAATCAATCAATTTTGCGAAGACGAGCGGAAGAAATCGACCGATTGATGATTAAAACGTGAGGTTGATTCTGTTAATTTATGCTACACTAACTATATTATTTAAATAATAAAATTTCTTTTTAAAACTTTAAAGTTATTTTTTAAGCACTATGTATTTTCAAAATTTCTCAAATTGAATATCCAAACTAATTACGATAACCTGATAAAAATACTTTAAAACTTGAAGGTCTTTTGACACTCCCAAATGCTTAAAACAGAGTGTTTTACAAATAAGGGTATCCTTCGGCTGTACCGAAAATACATTTGGGAGTGTCAAAAGACCTTAAAGTTTTAAAGTATTTTTATCACGTTATCGTAATTAGTTCGGATATTTAATTTGAGAAATTTTGAAAATACATAAAACTTTAACGTTATTTTTTAAGCACTGTGTATTGTCAAAATTTCTCAAATTGAATATTCGGACTAATTACGATAACCTGATAAAAATACTTTAAGGCTTTAAGGTCTTTTGACACTCCCAAATGTGTTTTCGACACAGCCGAGGGATACCCTTATTAGTAAAACATCTGTTTTAAGCATTTGAGAGTGTCAAAAGACCTTGAAGTCTTAAAGTATTTTTATCAGGTTATCGTAATTAGTCCGGATATTCAATTTGAGAAAATTTTGAAAATACACGGTACTCAAAAACTAACGTTAAAGTTTTATCTTTCCTTTAAAACTTTAACGTTATTTTTTAAGCACTGTGTATTTTCAAAATTTCTTAAATTAAATACCCGAACTACTTACGATAACCTGATAAAAATACTTTAAGACTTTAAGGTATTTTGACACTCCCAAATGTGTTTTCGACATAGCCGAGGATACCCTTATTTGTAAAACACTCTGTTTTAAGTATTTGGGAATGTCAAAAGACCTTAAAGTCTTAAAGTATTTTTATCAGGTTATCGTAATTAGTCCGGATATTCAATTTGAGAAATTTTGAAAATACACAGTGCTTAAAAAATAACTTTAAAATTTTAAAGAAAATTTTATTATTTAAATAATGTAGTGTACTGTAGCATAAATTAACAGAATTGATAGGACGTTTTAATCATCAATCGGTCGATTTATTCGGCTCATCTTCGCAAATAGAATTAATCAATCAATTGATTTCTTCCGCTATTATTCCCAAACAGAATCATGGATTTGTCAAATGGGCAAAAGATTCATGGATTTGTGGTGAAAATGGGATATGAATGGGATGTTGTGGTGTTGAATTCTTTGATTGATATGTATGGAAAATGTAAGTGTGTCTGAGATGCAGGAGAAGTGTTTGATAGACAATACTGTTCTCGAGATATTAACGGTAATTAGTAATAACGGGATATTTTTAAATTCTCAGATTTTTACCGGAAATTTAACAGGAAAATCTCACAAAAATTATAATATTTAAAAAAAAATAGAATAAATAAAAAAATTAATGAAATAAAAATGGTATAGGGAATTTACCACGTTATTAACGTTTATCGCGTTTTTAACGCGATTTTATTTGGAATTTATCGAAAATTTATCGTCGTGGCGATAAAAACGCGTATTTAAAGCCGTAATGGTATTTTGTCGATAAAAATACGGTAAATTTAAAAATATCGCACATATTTGTAACAAGGTTTGAGAGCATGCTTGATAGAGAGAGATTTTCTTGGAGCTCAATTCTTTCAGTTTATGAACAGCATGGAGACCATGATGGGACTCTAAAGCTACTTGATAGGATGTGCAAAGCTAGAATTCAGCCAGATACAATCACGTTCACGACCGTTTTGCCAGCATGCTCAAACATGGGAGCATTGATTCATGGGAAGGAGATACACGGATATATGATTGTCAGTGGCATGAGGAGAGATGACGGTGATGTGTTTGTGGACAACGCCCTCATGGACATATATACAAAATGCGGGAGTCTAAGGGAAGCTCGCCTAGTCTTTGATGCGATGAGGGAGAGAGACGTGGCTTCTTGGAACATCATGATCATGGGATATGGGATGCATGGGAAAGGAGATGAGGCTTTGTCCATGTTCTCAAGCAAGGGTGAGGCGCATGTGAAGCCTGATGAGGTAACATTCGTCGGCATCCTCGCTGCCTGTAGCCATGCAGGCTTGGTTGGTCCAGGGCAGGAGATCCTAGCAAGGATGGAAAGAGAGCATGGGGTGGTTCCCACCGTCGAGCACTATGCTTGTGCTGTCGACATGCTTGGTCGCGCTGGGCAGCTCGCGGAGGCCCCTGAACTGGCACTTTCCATGCCAATTGAGCCCAACCCTGTAGTGTGGAGGGCATTCTTAGCCGCCTGTCGGCAACATGGGAATGCTACTTTTGCAGAGGTCGCAGCTCAGCGGCTCTTTGAGCTTGACCCAGAGCATTGTGGGAGCTATGTGCTGCTCTCAAACATCTATGGCGCAGTCGGACAATATCAAGATGTTTCGGATATTAGAAAAGTGATGGTGCAAAGGAATGTGAGGAAGACTCCTGGTTGTAGCTGGATTGAGCTAAACACAGGGACTCATGTATTTGTGACTGCTGACTGGACCCATCCAGAATCAGATCAAATTTATGCAGGATTACAAGCATTGATAGGGCAGCTAAAAGAACATGGTTATGTGCCGGATTTTAGGCATATCATGCCGATCGTAAGTTAACCCTCTTTTATTCTTTATTCTACCAATTTTTCACCTCGGCAACTGGGTTTTATGTGGGGTCCACTGGGGTTCAAGTTGCCCTTCCTTTCTCATACCCTTCTGCACCTTTGAATCCATTTCAAGTTGAAAATCATTCAAAACTAACTCCATTCGACTGTTGATCGTTGAGCCTTTGAAAATTATGACTTTTTTAATCTAATAAAGTTAATTTTTTTATGAGAAGTATCATTCTAAAATTATCTTTCAAACATACCTATTTTCATACGTTAAACCTCACTCCTGTTGGCCCCACGGGACCGAAGGTGAGTGTTATCATGAGTAAACTTGGCAAAATTTGACTGGACTTGATTGTCTGAATAGAACATGAACATTTTAAATAGATATGGAACATAAAATGACTAATCCATTTAATAAACAAGTAATGGATTGAGAATTGTTATATTGAGTGATGGGGGTTATTATCCAATGTTATAAAGCTCCACTTTGTTAAGCAGTTGAATTCGGTTCAAATTTGATTTTTAGTAAATGCGGTTCAATTATTTTGAAAAAAAAAATTCAAAGTTCAAACTCTTAAAAAAGCTTAATGCCCCATGGTTCAAAAGGGTTGATATAGTTAGCCTTCGATAATGCCTAAAAAAATTTGAACTTATTATGTTGAATTATTGGATTATCTATTCTCTATAATTATAATTAGTGTAATCAATATATTTTTATGAAAATGTGAATACTAAATTTTTATATTTTATATTTTACATTTTATATTAAATTTATTTGCATATTATTATGTTTTTAGTTTATTTAGTTAATATTATTATGTGGCTTTGATTCTAAATTCCTATCCCATTTTGGCATTGTTCAATCATTTGAGGTGAAAGAATGATTCCTTTCCACATTAACTGCGACGTGTGCAGTGTGTCTAGGGCTGCAACTCGGGTCGGGTTTTGGCCTGACCCGCATGATCCGACTCGAGAAATCATGCGGGTTGGGTTACAATAGTCGGGCTATAGGGTCGGGTTGGGTTGAGAAGAGAAAAACCCGATCGAAATTCGGGTCGGGTTGGGCTGAGGGTTTTAAATTTCAACCCGACCCGACCCGAGAAGGCCTAACCCGAAAAGACCCGACCCGACCCGAACCGAATTTTATAACTTAATATAAAACCCTACTGACCCCTGAAACCCTAACTTTCATTTCCAATTTTTAGCCTGCAGTTTTTCCATCCTCTCCTTCAACATCCGATTCTTCATCATCGTCTTCCTCTTCTTCGATTTTCTTCTTCAAGATTTCATCTTTTTCATCCAAAATCCCAGAGCTCTGCTGCCGAATAGAGGCAAATGTCCACTCGAGTGAGCCGTGGACAAAGTCCTCCACAGCGACCGCTTTACTTCGCCGCCCACGCCTTGGCTTCCGAGGGATCGTCGTGGGATAGTCCTCTGCGGGATTTTCTCTGGTTTCTTCTGGGCGTTCGGATTTCGGACGGCGTTCGCTTCGCAACTTGGGCTTAAGGTTGGGATTGGGGTCGGGATTTTGGGTTGGATTAGAAGCTGCAGCGGCAACGGAGAATGAGAGGCGGAGGGGCTTAGGAGGAGGATTTGTCGAAGGGGAGAAGAAGGGATTATAGATGATAATGGGGTTTTGGTTAGGCTTAGGGTTAGGGAAGAGAGAAAGGAAACTAGGGTTAGGTTTTAGGGTTTGGAAGATGGATATTTCCCTCGCTTTTTCCTATTTCGTAGTTCCCTCTCTGTGCAAATAAGAGAGAAGGGCAGCACTGCATTTCCTCTATCCCATTTTTTTTTTTAAAAAAAAAACTAATCGTGGGTCGGGTTTAATGGGCTGCAACTCGGGTCGGGTCGGGTGTCGGGTCAAGGGTATTACAATCTCGGATCGGGTCGGGTTCACTAAATCGGATTTTTGATTCGGGTCGGGTCGGGTCCGGTTCAATGTGGTGTGAGTCGGGTTAGGGTTGGATTTATTTAAACCCGGCCCGTCCGACCCGAGTTGCAGCCCTAACTGTGTCATACTATACCAGCGTGAACAGTGCGGCAAGATTTGGTTGACTGACGTTGTTGACTCGGTTAGGGAACTCTTTATTCAGATTATCACTTTATAATTTTTTATAGGTGTAAAATTAAAAGATTTTAAAATTTTTAAAAATACATGATTTCTGATACATGCAAAGACTGGAGAGAGATTTACTTATACCACTCACTAGCACAACCCCATTCTATCTAATTCTGGGTGCAGTTGTGACTGAGTCAATGCCTTCCTGTATGTTGCTTTTCTTCTTCCTCCTCTCCTCCTCCTCCATCAGCCCCTATCTCTCCACCTCCGCTGAGTTGGATTATCTCAACAGTGGATCGGCCTTATCGGTAGAGAGAATCGACGAGGTAATCATTTCACCTGATGGAAGCTTCTCTGCTGGCTTCCGAACTATTGGTGTCAACGCCTTCTGCTTTGCAATATGGTTCACCAATTCTAAAGAATTCACACCTGTTTGGATGGCGAACCGAGACCAACCCGTTAATGGAAAGCGCTCTACTCTTTCCTTGCAAAAGGATGGAAATCTTGTGCTCAGAGATGCTGGGCGAACTACCGTGTGGACAACAGGTACTGCTTCGATTTTGCCGGTGCAATTGCGCCTTTCCAACGCTGGCAATCTCATGCTTCAAACCTCTCTAAATATTACTCTATGGCAAAGCTTCGATTTCCCAACCGATACTCTCCTACCAAACCAGCAATTCACCAGAAACTTGAAGCTCATCTCGTCTCGAAGCAGAAGCAACTACTCCTCGGGATTGTACTCTTTCTTCTTTGACAACGACAATATTGTTCGCCTTCTCTATAGCGGCCCCAACATATCGAGTATTTATGGCCAGATCCAGGCCAGGTTAGCTGGAACATTGGACGAACCACTTACAACAGTAGCAGGCTTGCTGTGGTTGAATCTCTCCGGCCATTTCCAATCCACTGATGACTTGGAATTCTTTGCTTCCGACTTTGGGATCGGACCAAAAGAAGGTGACCATGGATTTCGATGGGAACCTTCGACTTTATAGCCTTGATGAGAACAATCGGAATTGGACGATTTCATGGCAAGCATCTCACAAGTATGCAATATCCATGGCCTATGTGGACCCAACAGCATATGTGTTTATGCTCCTCAAGGGACTTGCACATGCCCTGATGGATTCAAGCCCAAAGATCTGGCTGATTGGTCTCAGGGCTGTGAACCCCCATTCAATCATTCATGTGATCCACTTGATTCCACCTTTGTCGCTCTCCCTCACACAGAATTCTACGGTTATGATTTCAACTACACAGAGAATCTCTCCATGGAAGAGTGTAGGAATATATGCCTTCACTTGTGTTCTTGCAAGGCATTCATGTACATATTTGATGGTTCAGGCAAGTGTTATCCGAAGACGGCATTGCTTAATGGTTACCATTCCCCCTCTTTCTCTGGGTCGATGCACATGAGGGTGCCAAGAAATTGGACGTTTTATAATGAGAAAACCCACTTCGCAGGCTTGAGTACTACCAAATTGAATTGTAATTCCACCGCCCTAATCGAGCTGGCCGCAACATTTGAGAGAAAACAGGAGAACAACTCTTTAAAATACCTCCTCTGGTTTGTCACTGGCATGGGTGGTGTGGAGCTGATTTTCCTAGTTACAGGATGGTGGTACATGTACAAGAACAAAGGCCCAAGTGCAGTCGAGCAGGGGTATCTAATTGCTGCCACAGGATACAGGAGATACAGCTTTGCGGAGCTAAAGAAAGCGACTGGGAATTTTAGTGAAGTGATTGGAAGGGGAGGAAGCGGAATAGTATATAGAGGAAGGTTGCCCGACAACAGAGTGGCCGCTGTGAAGCGACTCGAAGGTCTGCATCAAGGAGAAGCAGAGTTTCTTGCCGAAGTTAGCACAATAGGTAGGATCAATCACTTGAACTTGATACAGATTTGGGGCTTCTGTGCTGAGGGGAAGCACAAGCTTTTGGTGTTTGAGCACATGGAGCATGGATCGTTGTCAGAGAATCTCTCTTCTAATTCTCTTGATTGGGAGAAGCGGTTTGAGATTGCGGTTGGCACGGCAAAGGGCCTAGCTTATTTGCATGAGGAGTGCCTTGAGTGGCTACTTCACTGTGATGTTAAGCCTCAGAACATACTCTTAGATGCAAACTACCAGCCTAAGGTGGCTGATTTTGGTCTTTCCAAGCTGCGAGACAGAGGTGGTGTTGATAACTTGAGCTTCTCGAGGATCAGAGGTACCAGAGGATACATGGCGCCCGAATGGATCTTGAATCTGCCTATTACGTCTAAAGTCGATGTCTACAGCTATGGGATTGTGGTGTTGGAGATGGTGGCCGGGAAGTTGTCTTTTGGATTCAATGCCATCGAAGACGGCAGAGGAAGAGAGCATGGGAATCTCGTTACATGGGTGAGGGAGGTGATGTGTGCCACCCGCAATGGCGGAGCAGGGAGGCTTGAAGAAATCATGGATCCAAGGGTAGATGATAGATATGACAAGGTTAAGATGGAATTGCTTGTTAGGGTGGCTCTGCAATGTGTTGAGGAGGACAAAGATGCAAGACCCACCATGACCCAAGTGGTAGAGATGCTTCTACGCCATGAACATGACACTGAGCTTCTGCTGAGTTAACTCTTGCACCGGTTACTATTATTCTTCTTAGTTCTTTATCATTTAGTATTGATAGAATCTACATTAGATTGGGTTTATCTTAATGATAAAATTTAGATTAGATTTATCTCATTGTCTTGTTATTGGAATTTATCTTATCCTAGAATTAGATGAGTTTTATCTTATTATCTTGATGTATTTGATTTCTTCTATAAATAAATGATCTCTTCTAGTAAGAGAGACACCGAGCTATTTTATTATTTCACATGTAGCAGCCAAAAAGATTATGAGTTTTTCCTATGTTTAGCTTTTCTTTGGTTAGAAAGAGAGGAAAACCTATCCTCTCTCTCTCTCTCTGCTGGTTGTGGCAAACCCAGCAGAGGTGTAATAAAAAAAAATATATATTTTTTATTTGTATATCCAGCCTATGCTTCCACTCACAACCTAAAAAATAAATAAATTTTTTTTCCTTCCCTCAGTCCAAATCAGCCAGGGATGGACCCATCTTGCAGGCAGTCGTCGGCCTTTTTCATCCATAGCCGACACCAAACGGCGCCGGCAGTTTCTCCCTTCTTCTTCCGCTCGTTTCTTAATAAACAAAAAAAACACAGATTTGACTTCCTCCATTCTTAGCCATGCGCCATCTCGCATGCCAGATCCGCTCCAGATCTCTCAGTCCCTCTTTGTTCTGCAATCAGTGTTAGCCACTAGCAACAATAAAAAAGAAAAAGCTATGCAAACAGATAGAAGCAGCAACAATAGAGATCAATAGAGAACGGTTTGTGCTTTTGTAAAGGCAAACCCATCCCTCTCTTTCCTCTTTTGGTGATCTATTAGACCACAATTTTCAGTACTCCTACGAGACTACCGTTTCTTGTACTCATGAAAAAAAAAAATTCCTTGAACTTTCTTCTCAAAACTCTTTTATAGTCTCTCACATGAAATATTTATATATAAACCTCAAATCCTACATGCTCACAAGCGAGAAAAACCATACTTGGCAATAACAAGAGGTATGAACTGGGTTGGTGATTGTGATGAAGTGAGCACAAATTAGTAAAGAATGCTTGAATTAACTTAAATGTCCGAGATAACATTGTTACTTGAGTAAATATTGAAAATAATAAAACTGTTTATCAATGATGACAATGGTGACGTGCCGGTTGTTGAAAAGTAGAATAAAATAATATGATTTTTTTTTTAACATTGGAGGAGAGACTAAACCACAAGCATGTATAAACCTTCCAATCTATTGAAGGATGCCATGAGGCTCGACGATTGTTGAAAGGGGATTAGAATATAAAATTCTTCATAACATGGTTGGTGCCCATCATAGAAATAACACCCACCACTAGGTGACGTTGGGAAAGTCCCAAATCGCCCGGATTTAAGAGGGGGCAACCCCCTCATTCAAACAAGGCATTTTGGGTCTGGCCCAAAACAAAATCGTGTGGGCCCGTAGAGCTCAAAATGGACAATATTGTATTTGAGGTTGGATCGTCACACTTAACTTCAAAAGGCCTATGAAAAGGTCGAGTGAAGTTCTATATATTTTTGTCTTTTTCATTTATATCTACCTAGAATTTTCTGAGCCTTAAGAAACCTTAGTTCCGTGATGCTACCGGTAGCCATGGAAGTTGCTTTGTCCTTCTTTCCGCCATATGAACCAAAGTTGCTGCTACACACTATTGAATGAGACCTAGACTAGGACCAAAGTGAAGATTGAACTAACTAAGTTGTTAATGAATTTGACCAATCCTTTAAAAAAAAAATTCAAAGAAAGCAAAGTTAACAATGAAGTAAAAACTCAACTCAATTTCTCATCAAGTCGAATCAACTAGAAGACTCAGATGAGTTTTGATTGAGCGATGAAAGTTGACACTCAATCAAAGCAATATGACCAAATGGCTATAAGTTGATTTTTATGTTGAATTTTGTAGACTTATAGTTTATTAAGTATATTTTCAATTTGTATGGTAATTTTTTACTAGAATCAACCAAAATATAAAAAATAGAGAAATTAACCAGATATTGTTATATACACTGTCCCAATGATTATCCAATTCGGGCTCCTCTTTGAGCTTGGGCTTGCCATCGGGTTCTTCATTGGGTTTAGGCACAGATTTAGACTTGACACAATGTAGACTCGACCCAAGACTGACCGGCCGGTTGCCATTCCTGCCTACAACAAATATTTGAAAATCTCAAAGAAATAAAAAAATCAATTTACCAATATTGAACTAAGGTGAAGGGATTTTATTTTAATTTTTTTTATCAAAATTCGAGATATTTTTAAAATTATTAAAATCATAAGAGCTTTCTTAAAATAAATTTAGAAGAATCCATCTATTAAAAATAGAAAAGTAAATTTATAATGAAATTTAGTTAATTAAAGAGACGTAAGTCACTTATTTTATATTAGTAACTAAACAATATAAATTGTAACAAAAAATTAATATATAGAAAAATTGACCCCCTCACTGGCCAATTATTGAATTTGAAACCAAGGTTTAAGCCTGGAATGTAAACCTACTCTGTGATCTAATCCTGGAATTTTTGTTGTTCCTGCTCTGCTCTCGATGGTTGTTGGCAGCGCCTTAGCTCAATCACCAGCGCCCGAATGTTTGATCGGACAGACTCTTCCACACCCTTAATCAGAGCTTTCAATTCAGCATGGAATGGGGCGGTATGATTCAGGATTTCAGCAAATGCGAGCAGCAGCCAGATGACCATCAAACACCACGTCACCTTCAATTTCATGAGAATAATCATCCCCCATTTTTGTCAAGCCCGTTGCAAATCGGCTCTAAGCGTCTGGGTTGCTTCCTTGCAGGCATGTGCCATCCAAAAGAACCTCTCCAAGGGAAAGGAAATCCATTCCTCCATGATTGTCAATGGCTTCCTTTACTCCCCTTCTTCCCTCACAAGTTTGATTAACATGTACTCGAAATGCCATTGTCTCAGCGACGCTCTCAATGTGTTCCACGAAATTCCTGACCGAAATCTCTTTGCTTGGAACGCTATCATTTCTGGGTCCGTTTCAAACGGCTTTCCAAAACAGGCAGTCGAATTGTATGGGAAAATGCGTAGAGAGAATGTCTCCCCCGACAAGTTCACATTCCCCTCTGTGATCAAGGCGTGCACAGAAGTCACAGATTTACGGGAAGGCGAGAAGGCCCATGTTGGGGCTCTGAAAATCGGTGTTGAATTGGATATGTACGTCGCAAGTGCTTTGATCAATCTCTATTTGAAATTCAGTCTTGCAGAGGAGGCGCGCCAACTGTTTGACAAATTGGCTGAGAGAGATGTTGTGTTGTGGAATGCCATGATTAATGGGTTTGCTCAAATTGGGGAGTTTAATAATGCATTGGAAGTTTATACACAGATGATAGAGGAAGGGGTTTCCCCAAGCAAGTTTACCGTCACAGGCATCTTATCTGTTTATGCGGCAAGTGGGGATTTGTCAAATGGGCAAAAGATCCATGGGTATGTGGTGAAAATGGGATATGAATGGGATGTTGTGGTGTCCAATTCTTTGATCGATATGTATGGAAAATGTAAGTGTGTTGGAGATGCAGGAGAAGTGTTTGAGAGCATGCTTGATAGAGATATATTTTCTTGGAACTCAATTCTTTCAGTTTATGAACAGCATGGAGACCAGGATGGGACTCTAAAGCTACTTGATAGGATGTGCAAAGCTAGAATTCAGCCAGATACAATCACGTTCACGACCGTTTTGCCAGCATGCTCAAACATGGGAGCATTGATTCATGGGAAGGAGATACACGGATATATGGTTGTCAGTGGCATGAGGAGAGATGACGGTGATGTGTTTGTGGACAATGCCCTCATGGACATGTATACAAAATGCGGGAGTCTAAGGGAAGCTCGCCTAGTCTTTGATGCGATGAGGGAGAGAGACGTGGCTTCTTGGAACATCATGATCATGGGATATGGGATCCATGGGAAAGGAGATGAGGCTTTGTCCATGTTCTCAAGCATGGGTGAGGCGCATGTAAAGCCTGATGAGGTAACATTCGTCGGCATCCTCGCTGCCTGTAGCCATGCAGGCTTGGTTGGTCCAGGACAGGAGATCCTAGCAAGGATGGAAAGAGAGCATGGGGTGGTTCCCACCGTCGAGCACTATGCTTGTGCTGTCGACATGCTTGGTCGCGCTGGGCAGCTCGCAGAGGCCCATGAACTGGCACTTTCCATGCCAATTGAGCCCAACCCTGTAGTGTGGAGGGCATTCTTAGCCGCCTGTCGGCAACATGGGAATGCTACTTTTGCTGAGGTCGCAGCTCAGCGGCTCTTTGAGCTTGACCCAGAGCATTGTGGGAGCTATGTGCTGCTCTCAAACATCTATGGTGCAGTCGGACGATATCAAGATGTTTCGGATATTAGAAAAGTGATGGTGCAAAGGAATGTGAAGAAGACTCCTGGTTGTAGCTGGATTGAGCTAAACACAGGGACTCATGTATTTGTGACTGCTGACTGGACCCATCCAGAATCAGATCAAATTCATGCAGGATTACAAGCATTGATAGGGCAGCTAAAAGAACATGGTTATGTGCCGGATTTGAGGCATATCATGCCGATTGTAAGTTAACCCTTTTTTGTTCTTTATTCCATTAAAAAAGGGTACCACAATGTGGTATCATTCTACCAATTTTTCACCTTGGCAACTGGCTCTTATGTGGGGTCCACTGGGGTTCAAGTTGCCCTTCCCTTCTCATACCCTTCTGCACCTTTGAATCCATTTCAAGTTGAAAATCATTCAAAACTAACTCCATTTGACTGTTGATCGTTGAGCCTTTGAAAATTATGGCTTTTTTAATCTAATAAATTTAATTTTTTTATGAGAAGTATCATTCTAAAAATATCTTTCAAACATACCCATTTCCATACGTTAAACCCCAATCCTCTTGACCCCACGGGACCAAAGGTGAGTGTTATCATGGGTAAAACTTGGGAAAATTTGACTGGACTTGATTATCTGAATCGAAGCTGAACATTTTAAACGGGTATAGGTATAAAGTTTTGTAACATCAACTGACGAATCCATTTAATTAATAAATAATGGATTAAGAGTTGTTATGTTGAGTGATGGGGTTGTTATCCAATGTTATAAAGCTCCACCTTTTTAAGCAGTTCAATTCGGTTCGAGATTGGTTTTTAGTAAATGCAGTTTGGTTATTTTGAAAAAAATTCAAAGTTCAAAGCCTTAAAAATCCTTAATGACCCATGATTCAAAAGGGTTGATACAGTTAGCCCTTGATAACGACAACAAAGTTTTGAACTTATTACATTGAATTGTTGGATTATCTGTTCTCTATAATTATAATTAGTGTAAACAATATATTTTTATGAAAATGTGAATATTAATTTTTTATATTTTAGATTTTATATTATACTTATTTGCATATTATTATGTTTTTAGTTTATTTATTAGTTAGTTAATATTATTATGTGGCTTTGATTCTAAATTCCAATTTGGTAGGGAGATAAAAGCTCGACTTATAGACACCAGGAAAAACTATCTTTACACACTCGTTTTCAAATTTTAGGGTGAAATTACCATTCTACCCCCGTGTTTTCACTCATTCGCTGGTTCATTTTGACATTCGTTCGAATGAATCATTCGAACGAATGCTTCATTCGAACGAATGCTCCAAGTATAAATTTAATACATTAGAATGCGCGTTAATGTTCAGCCATTTGTTGGAAGGAAGCTAATGGTTCATTCGAACCATGCACAATAGTGATTATTTAAATAATAATTTTTTTAAAAAAACTTTAAAGTTATTTTTTAAGCACCGTGTATTTTCAAAAATTTTCAAATTGAATATGTAGACTAATTACGATAACCTATTAAAAATACTTTAAGATTTCTCCAAATGCTTAAAATACAGTGTTTTACAAATAAGTGTATCCCTAGGCTGTGTCGAAAATACATTTGGGAGTGTTAAAAGACCTTAAAGTCTTAAAGTATTTTTATCAGATTATCGTAATTAATCCAGATATTCAATTTGAGAAATTTTGAAAATACATAGTACTTAAAAAATAACTTTAAAGTTTTAAAAGAGATTTTATTGTTTAACTAATACACTATGCATATAGAAGATAGACCGTTATTTTTTAAGTACTGTGTATTTTCAAAATTTCTGAAATTGAATATCCAGACTAATTACGATAACCTGATAAAAATATTTTAAAACTTTAAGGTCTTTTGACACTCTCAAATATATTTTTAACACAAATTAGAGATACCCTTTTTTATTCTTTATTCCATTATAAAAGGGTACCAAAATGTGGTATCATTCTACCAATTTTTCACCTCGGCAACTGGGTCTTATGTGGGGTCCACTGGGGTTCAAGTTGCGCTTCCCTTCTCGTACCCTTCTGCACCTTTGAATCCATTTCAAGTTGAAAATCATTCAAAACCAACTCCATTTTGACTGTAGATCGTTCAGCCTTTGAAAATCATGGCCTTTTTAATCTAATAAATTTAATTTTTTTTATGAGAAGTATCATTCTAAAAATATCTTTCAAACATACCCATTTCCATACGTTAAACCCCATTCCTCTTGGCCCCACGGGACCAAAGTTGAATGTTATCATGGGTAAAACTTGGGAAAATTTGACTAGGCTTGATTATCTAAATTGAAGCTGAACATTTTAAATGGGTATAGGTATAAAATTTTATAACCTGAACCGACTAATCCATTTAATTAATAAGTAATGGATTAAGAATTGTTATGTTGAGTGATGGGGTTGTTATCCAATGTTATAAAGCTCTACCTTTTTAAGCAGTTGAATTAGGTTCGAGTTTGATTTTTAGTAAATGCAGTTTGGTTATTTTGAAAAAAATTCAAAGTTCAAACTCTTAAAAATCCTTGATGACCCATGGTTCAAAAGGGTTGAAATAGTTAGCCCTCGATAACGACTACAAAGTTTTGAATTTATTATGTTGAATTGTTGGATTATCTATTCTCTATAATTATAATTAGTGTAAACAATATATTTTTATGAAAATGTGAATATTAATTTTTTATATTTTATTTTTATGTTATACTTATTTGCATATTATGTTTTTAGTTTATTTATTAGTTAGTTAATATTATTATGTGGCTTTGATTCTAAATTCCTATTCGGTAAGGAGATAAAGGAGTTACTTATAGACATCTGGAAAAACTATCTCTACACACGCATTTTTAGATTTTAAGGTGAAATTATCATTCTACTCCCGTGTTTTCACTTATTCAAATGAACAACCAGTTCATTTTGGCATTCGTTCGAATGAATCATTCATTCGAACGAATGCCTCAAGTATAAATTTAATACATTAGAATGTGCGATACTGTTCAGCCATTCGTTGGAATGAAGCTAATGGTTCATTCGAACCACAATGCACAGTAGTGATTATTTAAATAATATTTTTTTTTGAAAACTTTAAAGTTATTTTTTAAGTACTGTATATTTTCAAAAAAATTTAAATTGAATATTCAGACTAATTACGATAACCTCATAAAAATACTTTAATACTTCTCCAAATGCTTAAAATACAGTGTTTTACAAATAAGGGTATCCCTAGGCTGTGCCGAAAACACATTTGAGAGTGTTAAAAGACCTTAAAGTCTTAAAGTATTTTTATCAGATTATTGTCTTAAAGTATTTTTATCAGATTATTGTAATTAGTCCGGATATTCAATTTGAGAAATTTTGGAAATATACAGTGATTAAAAAAAATAACTTTAAAGTTTTAAAGGAGATTTTATTATTTAACTAATATACTATGCATATAGAAGATAGACCGTTATTTTTTAAGCACTGTGTATTTTCAAAATTTCTCAAATTGAACATTCGGACTAATTACGATAACCTGATAAAAATACTTTAAGACTTTAAGGTCTTTTGACACTGACAAAAGTGTTTTTGATATAGACTAGGGATACCCTTATTTATAAAACACTTTATTTTAAGCATTTGGGAATGTCAAAAGACCTTAAAGTCTTAAATTATTTTTATCAGGTTATCGTAATTAGTCTGGATATTCAATTTGAATTTTTTTGAAAATACACCGTGCTTAAAAAAATAACTTTAATTTTTAAAAAAATATTATATTTAAATAATCACTACTGTGCATATCTGTTGGAATCAAAGGAATGGCTGAACAGCGCGTTACTGTTCAGCTCATTTATTAAAAAAATTATTATTTAAATAATCACTACTGTGCATATCTGTTGGAATCAAAGGAATGGCTGAACAAAATGAACTGGTAGTTCATTAACGCGAGGGCAGAATGATAATTTCACTCTAAAATTTGAAAACAGATGTGTGGAGACAATTTTTCGGGTGTCAATAAGTCGGGCAGGAGATAAATTATCCATAAATTCTCATTTTGGCATTGTTGAATCCTTTGACGTGTGCACTGTGTCATAGGATACCAGCGTGAACGGGAGGCAAGACTTGGTTGACTGACTTGGTTGATTCGGTTAGGGAACTCTTTATTCAGATTATCAATTTATAATTTTTTTATAGGTGTGAAATTAAAAGATTTTTATAACTTAAAAGTATATAATTTCTCATGCATGCCAAGACTGAAGACAGAGATTTACACATACCTCTCACTAGCACAACCCCATTCTATCTAATTCTGGTTGCAGCTGTGACTCTAGTCAATGCCTTCCTGTATCTTGCTTTTCTTCTTCCTCTCTTTCGTCCTCCTCCATCAGCCCTTATCTCTCCACCTCCGCTGAGTTGGATTATCTCAACAGTGGATCGGCCTTATCGGTAGAGAGAATCGACGAGGTTATCATTTCACCTGATGGAAGCTTCTCTGCTGGCTTCCAAACTATTGGCGTCAACGCCGTCTGCTTTGCAATATGGTTCACCAATTCTAAAGAATTCACACCTGTTTGGATGGCGAACCGAGACCAACCCGTTAATGGAAAGCACTCTACTCTTTCCTTGCAAAAGGATGGAAACCTTGTGCTTAGAGATGCTGGGCGAACTACCGTGTGGACAACCGGAACTGCTTCGATTTCGCCGGTGCAGTTGCGCCTTTCCAACGCTGGCAATCTCATGCTTCAAACCTCTCTAAATGTTACTCTATGGCAAAGCTTCGATTTCCCAACCGATACCCTCCTTCCAAACCAGCAATTCACCAGAAACTTGAAGCTCATTTCATCTCGAAGCAGAAGCAACTACTCCTCGGGATTCTACTCTTTCTTCTTTGACAATGACAATATTGTTCGCCTTCTCTACAGCGGCCCCAACATATCGAGTATTTACTGGCCAGATCCAGGCCAAGTTAGCTGGATCAACGGACGAACCACTTTCAACAGTAGCAGGCTTGCAGTGGTTGATCTCTCCGGCCATTTCCAATCCACAGATAGCTTGCAATTCTTTGCTTCCGACTTTGGGATCGGACCCAAAAGAAGGCTGACCATGGATTTCGATGGGAACCTTCGACTTTATAGCCTTGATGAGAACAATCGGAGTTGGACGATTTCATGGCAAGCTATCTCACAAGTATGCAATATCCATGGCCTATGTGGACCCAACAGCATATGTGTTTATGCTCCTCAAGGGACTTGCACATGCCCTGATGGATTCAAGCCCAAAGATCTGGCTGATTGGTCTCAGGGCTGTGAACTCCCATTCAATCCTTCATGTGATCCACTTGATTCCACCTTTGTCACGCTCCCTCACACAGAATTCTACGGTAATGATATCAACTACGCAAGCAATCTCTCCATGGAAGAGTGTAGGAACATATGCCTTCACTTGTGTTCTTGCAAGGCATTCATGTACATGTTTGATGGTTCAGGCAAGTGTTATCCGAAGACGGCATTGCTTAATGGTTACCATTCCCCCTCTTTCTTTTGGTCGATGCACATGAGGGTGCCAAGAAATTGGACGTTTTATAATGAGAAAACCCACCCCGCAAACTTAAGTACTACCAAATTGAATTGTAATTCCACCGCCCTAATCGAGCTGGCCGCAACATTTGAGAGAAAACAGGAGAACAACTCCTTAAAATACCTCCTCTGGTTTGTCATTGGCATGGGTGGTGTGGAGCTGATTTTCCTTGTTACAGGATGGTGGTACATGTACAAGAACAAAGGCCCAAGCGCAGTCGAGCAGGGGTATATAATTGCTGCCACAGGATACAGGAGATACAGCTTTGCTGAGCTAAAGAAAGCGACTGGGAATTTTAGTGAAGTGATTGGAAGGGGAGGAAGCGGAATAGTATATAGAGGAAGGTTGCCCGACAACAGAGTGGCCGCTGTGAAGCGACTCGAAGGTCTGCATCAAGGAGAAGCAGAATTTCTTGCCGAAGTTAGCACAATCGGTAGGATCAATCACTTGAACTTGATACAGATTTGGGGCTTCTGTGCTGAGAGGAAGCACAAGCTTTTGGTGTTCGAGTACATGGAGCATGGATCGTTATCAGAGAATCTCTCTTCTAATTCTCTTGATTGGGAGAAGCGGTTTGAGATTGCAGTTGGCACGGCAAAGGGCCTAGCTTATTTGCATGAGGAGTGCCTCGAGTGGCTACTTCACTGTGATGTTAAGCCTCAGAACGTACTCTTAGATGCAAACTACCAGCCTAAGGTGGCTGATTTTGGTCTTTCCAAGCTGCGAGACAGAGGTGGTGTTGATAACTTGAGCTTCTCGAGGATCAGAGGTACCAGAGGATACATGGCGCCCGAATGGATCTTGAATCTGCCTATTACGTCTAAAGTCGATGTCTACAGCTATGGGATTGTGGTGTTGGAGATGGTGACCGGGAAGTTGTCTTTTGGATTCAATGCCATCGAAGACGGCAGAGGAAGAGAGTATGGGAATCTCGTTACATGGGTGAGGGAGGTGATGTGTGCCACCGGCAATGGCGGAGCAGGGAGGCTTGAAGAAATCATGGATCCAAGGGTAGATGATAGATATGACAAGGTTAAGATGGAATTGCTTGTTAGGGTGGCTCTGCAATGTGTTGAGGAGGACAAAGATGCAAGACCCACCATGACCCAAGTGGTAGAGATGCTTCTACGCCATGAACATGACACTGAGCTTCTGCTGAGTTAACTCTTGCACCGGTTACTATTATTCTTCTTAGTTCTTTATCATTTAGTATTGATAGAATCTACATTAGATTGGGTTTATCTTAATGATAAAATTTAGATTAGATTTATCTCATTGTCTTGTTATTGGAATTTATCTTATCCTAGAATTAGATGAGTTTTATCTTATTATCTTGATGTATTTGATTTCTTCTATACATAAATGGTCTCTCCTTTGGAGAGAGACACCGAGGCATTTTATTATTTCACAAGTAGCTCATCCTCCTCTCATACTTGAAATGATGAGCCTTGATGATTATTATTTGTATGTTGTTGCTGTCTTCTAATTCCCTGCTTCGATTTAATACTTTATGTGTATGCAATCAATGATGCTTTTGGTGTTTGTTCTTGTGGCTAATGTTATGCTGTGAATTTCCAAGGCCTGTCAAGAACATGGTCCGGAGGGTGTTCTCAGTCACAGTGGGCAAGCATCCAAGTTCTGTACGACTGTTGTTCTTTATACCATACGTACTAGATTGAATAATGATTAAAACAGAGATAAATTGGCTTCTGCGTCATTAGCATCCACTGAAGAAACTCTCAACTAGTTTTGTCTCAGATTATAAAATAAATGTGGGTGGTTGCGACAAGCTTTGAGGGTGTTTCAAGTATTGAGTCATTAGTTTCACAAATTAATCGATGTGCTATCTATTGAGAGAAGGGTACAACTACACGCGAAACCTATTCTAATGCCATTTTAGAACACCATGACTTGATAACATTAATTAATGAGGTAGAAGTTACTCTTAAAAGGTATCCATTGAGAGAAATATGTCTGAAGTATTAATATAGAGTCATTGGTTTCACAAATTAACTAATTTGTAACTTTTTATCACTTCACAAAAGGGATGTAGAGATGCGGGCGTTGGTTGATGGTCACCAAACAAGTTATCAAGTCTACAGAGAGGTTTTTGTTTTTTACGATGAATGATGGAGATGCAATAGATGACGTTATTCCGAGGGTGAATTCAATGTTGCCATATGTTTGTTTAGAGTTTCTTAGGTTGGCCCATTTAGAATTTTTTTAAATTTATGAGTTCAAACTCGAAATAGATCCGAACCGACTAACTCATTTGATAATTTAAGTAATGGCTTAAATATTGTTGACCCGAATCTAAATAAAATTCGACCCAATGCCAGGTCTATCCATGAACAACGATTCCCAGGGCAAACTCTTCATTGTATGGATACAATCATAGTTGCTCAGAATTCTGATTTTGAGGGCCTACATTTTCTTTAAAATATTAAAAATTTAGAATATTTTGAAACCAAAAAATAAATTGAAACAAACTTTGGCAAAAGCTCCATCGTATTTGGCATTTATACAGAAATAGTAAATGATATATTGTGAGATAAATGGTTGAGAGGGTTCTAGATCGGATCAGTCTAAGGTAATCATGTAAAATCAGAAAAATCTTCTCGTTTTTGGAGTTCAAAAAATTCTAAATCTAAGTGTTCATTTTTTTTTATTTCATTAATTTGCAAGGCCTCTGTTGGTAAAGTAAATAGAGTAAAGACCCAGCATGTACTGCTGGTACAATATAATGTAACTAATATTTATATAATTAAAGAAAACTCTTCTGTCATCACATGGGCGTTTGGTCTAGTGGTATGATTCTTGCTTTGGGTGCAAGAGGTCGCGAGTTCGATTCTCGCAACGCCCCCTTTTTGCAAATTTTGTTTTTTATTTCTCTGCTGATATTTATTTTAATGCCTTTTTTGCAAATTTTGTTTTTTTATTTCTGTACTGATATTTATTTTGATGGTTTATTTGAGACCTGTTTACTGAAGATTTTTATCTTATTTTAATTTTGATGGTTTATTTTTTGAATTTTTTTTTTCTGTGCTCATATTTATTTTGATGGTTTATTTGAGGCCTGTTTACTGAAGATTTTTATCTTATTTTAATTTTGATTTTTTATTTGAGGCCTGTTTACTGAGGCAAAAATCATCTCTGTGTTTCTTGCTGAGTTGTGGCCCTCTCCTAATTCACCAACTTGACGGGTAATGATAGGAACACCGATGTTCTTATAAGAACGTATACTGAATTTGTTTTTTTATTTATGTGTTTTGTTTGTAATGTTGGTATTTCAAGCTTGCTTATCTTGGCTCAGCTCTTCTCAGGTTATTATTTTTCTACTACTTTTCCCGATGATAAAACTCGAATTGTTCGATTGGGAGCACTATTCTCCTAAAATCTGAATATCGACTGATACGTATCATATTAATTTTACAAGGGCCGATATGTATCGACCAATAGGGTACATATTGGCTGTATAATTATGTTATCGCCATCAACGATATCAGCCAATATATCGATCAGAATATTAGTCGAAAAATAATTTAAAAAAAAATCAATATCGGTCATCAGACCCATATCATATCGGCGATATTCAAAATATCGCCAGCTGCTGAATGACAAAAGCTACTGTCCTCTTTGTATCTTTCTGGATTCTTGGCCTCACCCAATTCACAGATATGGCACCATTGTTGGTTATCTCTTCCTTTCTTTTTCTCTGTTTTTATTTATTGTGTTAGTAATTCAGGTTTGTTTATCTTGGGCTGGGCTCTTTTCATGTCATTATTTTGCTGTTGTTTACATGACCGGCCCTGGCTATGTGCAGAGTAAGCTGCCACCTAAGGCCTCTAAAAAATAGGTTAAAAAAATTAAAAAAATAAAAGAGAGATACTAATTGCAGTAGGGCTCCATTTTAAGAATTTTCCTAGGGCCTCTGAGATTTCAGGACATCTCAGGGCCGACATTGGTTGTTTACTGAATGTTTGTGCTCCATTTAATGCAAAAGATATACTTTTTTTTGGGAGCACTTACACATACCCAGATTTTTTGCCTCTACACATCCGAAATCAGATTTTCGGGTGAAATTACGATTCTACCCCCGCGTTTCCATTCATTCGAATGAATGCCCAGTTCATTTTGGTATTCATTCGAATGAATCATCAAGTGTATTTTCAATTCATTCGAATGAATGGGCTGAACAGTAACACGGAATACTGCTCAGTCCCATTCATTTGAATGAATGGATGATTCATTCGAATGAATAGTAAAAAAATGCCCACCCGTCCTTCCATTCATTCGAATGAAATGATCATTTATTCGAATGAATCGTTCATTCAAATGAGCGGAGAGCAGAACGTTGATTCGTTCTATTGATTCCTAAATTCGATTCATTCGAATGATTCGAATGCACCTTCAGTTCCGATTACATAATATTTTTTTAAAAAAAAATTTAAACTTATTTTTTAAGCATTGTGTATTTCTAAAAATTTTCAAATTGAATATCCAGACTAATTACGATAATCTGATCAAAATACTTTAAGACTTTAAGGTCTTTTGACACTCCTAAATATTTAAAACACAGTGTTTTACAAATAAGGGTATCTTTAGGGTCTGCCAAAAATACATTTAAGAGTGTCAAAAGACCTTAAAGTCTTAAAGTATTTTTATCAGGTTATCGTAATTAGTCCGAATATTCAATTTGAGAAATTTTGGAAATACACAGTGCTTAAAAAACAACTTTAAAGTTTTAAAGGAGATTTTATTATTTAATATATTATGCACATTGTTTTTTAAGCATTGTGTATTTCCAAAATTTCTCAAATTGAATATTCGGACTAATTACGATAACCTGATAAAAATACTTTAAGACTTAAAAGTCTTTTGACACTCTTAAATGTATTTTTGGTAGACCCTAGGGATACCCTTATTTGTAAAACACTGTGTTTTAAATATTTAAGAGTGTCAAAAGACCTTGAAGTTTTAAAGTATTTTGATCAAATTATCGTAATTAGTCTGGATATTTAATTTGAAAAATTTTAAAAATACACAATGCTTAAAAAATAAGTTTAAATTTTTTTTTTTAAAATATTATGTAATCTGAACTGTGGGCATTTTTTTACTATTCATTCGAATGAATGGGACTAAGCAGTATTCCGTGTTACTGTTCAGCCCATTCATTCGAATGAATTGAAAATACACTTGAGGATTCATTCGAATGAATGCCAAAATGAACTGGACATTCATTCGAATGAATGGAAACGCGGGGGTAAAATCGTAATTTCACTCGAAAATCTGATTTCGGGTGTGTAGAGGCAGAAAATCCGAGTGTGTGTAAGTGCTCCCTTTTTTTTTATATATATATTATAGGAAAACAGATTTATATTAAATTTCTATCAAAAAATCATTTTCTGAAAGCCGTTTGAATGTATAATTATATATTCTTAAAAACAAATGCTTACAATCTATTTAAATGTAATTTTCTAGAATTTGATTAGTATGACTTCTGCCTTCAGTTGGTTGGCCTGAAAAAGAGAACTGAACCAAATGAATGCTCCTGATAAGTGATATGGGCCCATCGTAAATTCATAAGAACCCTTGATATTGTATTTCCCCTCTCCATAAATTTGTATTTAGTAGATTAATTATAATTTAAAATTTAAACAAAACTAATGATGTAAGTAGAGGAGTGCCTTTTCCAGTCATTCTACTGTTTTCAATAATCCTTTTACTCTATCTATATATTAAGAGAGTTTATCTGTCCGTCAAATAAATTTTAACCATCCATGTTGGGAAACAAATATATAAAAATCGTCTAAAAATAATTAAAAAAAATAGGAAAAGAGAATTTAAAATGAGAACATGGATACAAATATATAAAAATCGTCTAAAAATATTTTTTTTTAAAAAAAAAGGAAAAGAGATTCTAAAATGAGATCTGATGAGGAATGGTTTGATTTGCCTTGTGTTCCTGGGATTTAATTCTCAACTTATATTAAAATTACGGACTAAAAATTCTTGTATAAGATAGATGTTTCAATTATTGGCTGAAATATCATTCGTATAATATCAATAGTATGTGTAATATTTACCCAATACAAATTATACCGTATAAGTATAGATCAAGAAATATCAGTCAATATTTAAAAAAAAAACAATATTTTAATCATTAATTTATCCTAATTACTCCATTTTGTTATAAACATTGGCTAAAAAATTTAAAACTCATACTTCAATTGAAAGATTATCGAGTTAAGTAACTCAAGTGAGTTTCTTCACTTAATTGAAAGAATTGATATAACTCACCGACTGTGTCTGAATTTTCCACATGTTAATTAAAAAAAAAAAAAATCTCAACTCAGACCAACTCAGCCGAGGTTCTTTGAATTTTTAAAGTATAAACAGATGAAGGCATAAGGATGTATCGTTTTTAGCCCTTTTTTCACAGGCTAAAAAAACGTCAATTATATGGTCCCACAGCCGGTGAACTTTTGTAGGACCCACTGCCAGAAGATTGACCTGCCAGCGATTCTCTTAGCTTAGAAGATCAACTGAACGACCTTCGATACGTAAAATCAATTGAAATATAAATATAAATAATAATAATATTATGAAATTTAATTTTTAACATATATATATGATAAAAAGTACTCTTAACACATTATAACTTATAAATTTGTCCACTAATTATGACTCATTTTGAAATTCATTAAAAAAAAACCCACTGATGTGATCCAAATGTACACAAGAAATACACTTCGATAAAAAGATATAGATCAAAGTTATCGGACCCTCAAAAGAAAAAGTTTCAATAGCAATAATGTCAAAAAAAAAAAAAAAAATTAAAATAGAATCCAAAAATTCTAAAAAATGAAAAACCAACATTAACAAAGACATAATGCAAAACTGATATTTTTTAGTGCCTATAGTGACCCATATGGAGCATTAAATTTTATTATTAATAACACTTTAATTTTATGAAAATGTTGAAACTAAGTATTAGAGAAAATCACACATCATACAAATTATGGGAATCATATTAAAACATCTCTATTCAATTCCATAAACATTCAACATTATTTCATTAAACTAAAAATAGAGATTGTTTTAGAAAAAAAAATGGAAGATGGTAAAATGACTCAAAATGGGTAATTCTAACGGAAAATATGGTTGAAATGAAAAATGCCTTTCAAATGTGAAAAACTTAATTCTAAACCCATCCAAAATTGCACCCAACGTACAATTGAGAGTAAAAATCAATGTTTATGAACCTTAGGAAGCTCATATCCACCACAAATGGAACGAAGATAATCCCATAGGGTTGGCCTAATGGTTGAGACATTAAGACTTTAGGATTGAGGTCTTGAATTCAATCCCTAATGACTCCAACAAAGGGCCACTCCCCTCATACTTACCCAGTGTGTGCAAATTGAAAGAGTTTCACACACCTAGGAGGATGCAACGCCTGAACACCTCCGAACCTGGAAAAAAATGGAGCAAAGATGGGTTTTTTTTTTCCCTCTTACAGTGGGTAGAGGGCTAGGGTTGCTGCAAAATGGAGAAGAAATGAAGACAGGCCCAGTTCATATGGTACCACCAAAATTTACTAGTGAATACGTATCGACCCCTTAGCAGGGTCGAAATCTCAACCAATACATCTCGTATCGGCCGTACGGGCAAGATCTCCGATATGACCGAGATCTCGCCAATATTGATCGATACGGCCGAGATTTATAAAAAGAAAAAAAAGGAGAGAAAAGATATCGGCCGATATTTAGCGGGCCCGAGATCTCGGCGTCTCCGCTGAGATCTCGGATGGGCCGTTTTTTTTACCCCTGCCCCTTAGTGGCCAATGGGTCCAATCGTTAACAAGGGACGTCTTTCTTCTTTCATTTTAATTATTAGGTCTCAATGAATAAAGGTGACAAAGAATGAGTAAGAAAGCATGACCTTAAAAATAAAGGCCACAACATGGAAAGAACCTTATTCTCACCCAGGTCTACAATTATTAGAAACTACTGACTACTATATCTGTATTGTTAAAAAGGATGGGGAATTACAGGAGATGAACCCAAGGAGCTTTATCCATTTTACCGCGACCTTTGTTGATATGACTCTTGACAAGATCATAGCTTTGATCTCATTTGCTTTTGATCATCAAATGTAATCATCACCTTTCCAATGACTTTCCTTTCTTTGATAGCAGCGAATGCAAGATTTGCCTATCAAGAGAACAAATAATATTACAATAATACAATTTCAACGTTTATCCTGAACTATAGGACAGTGAGTATTTAAAATTTTAAATAGGCTACACATATTTGGTTGAGATGTGTAAACAATGTCAAGGACACTAAATGGGTAAATTTGATTCACATCTGATCATTCCAAGATTGTGATTTTGGACTTAAAAATTTTGACTATTATAATGAAGTCTCACACACCATTTGAGCTCGAGACCTTTTAGTGGTTTGAGTGATTCACAAACCATAGAGACATTTAGGAATGGTCCTTAAAATTTTAGCTATCATAAGCCGTTAATTTTTCATGGCCCATTTCATAAAACTATAATAGTTGGATGGAGTTTTCCTTGAATTCTCCTATCAATATATTTCTCTGTCCATCCCACCCAACCATGTTAGGCTCAGTCCAAAATAAATGAGATCACTACCTCAGCCTCCCCAGAGCTGCTCCAACTTCAGTGTTGTCGAAAAAAGTTCTCACAAGAGCCTCTTTAGAAACACCTCATAAACTGGGCACACACCTGAATGTAATATAACTGGGTTCATGCCGCAACTGAAAAGGTCATGGGTTTGAGACATGTGCGTTTTAGATGGTTGGCCCATGGTAAACAGTTTGTCAAATCCAATTATCAGTGCCAACCCTAGAGATCGGATAAACAGCATTGACAATGATAGCAATGATGCAAAAGGTGGGGTCTTAAGATACTGGAATTTACTTTCACTCCTATGAGCCCAACAAGACCTCAAAAGAACTCAGTCAAGTGTTTCAATCATGCATTTGGAGGACCCATGAACTTCTCAGTTGCTCAATTAAATTACTCTACCAACACCAGATAGATCAGAAAGTGGTGAAGATGAGCATAATGGCGATCACTTAAAATGTCATCACAACCATGACAACCATCAATAACAATGGCAGGCAGCCATATATCTGCATAGTGCCACTACAAATACTTAACAGACATCAATTTTGAAACACCCCACCTCACCCCCACCCCACACATGATTGTGTGACAGGACAAACAATAAGACAAAGCAATCAATCAAAAGTTATAAAAAGTAGCTAGATAGATAGGTAGATAGATAGAAAGATATAGATAGATAGATAGATATAGATAGATAGAGAGAGAGAGAGAGAGAGAGAGAGAGAGGACAAACAATAAGATAAATCAAATATGATCAATCAAAAGTTATAAAAGTATCTAACCTCTTGCTCACAAAAAAAAAGAAAAGAGAAAGTATCTAACCTCTGCTAGGCTGTATGAATGAGAAATATTAATGGTTATTAAGCCCCTTGCTAGCCATGAAAGCAGCTCCTGAAGAGAGTCTTCGAGAACCTTTGGTTGATGTATTTTGTAGCTTCCCCAGTATAGTCCATGCACTGTCCAATTCTGAAGTATAGAGGCATGCTCGTAATTCAGTACTCAAGGACATGAGAAAAATGCAAAAGAACTTTAAAAATGCAGGAAGATGCAAACATATTGAAAAGGAAATGACAATCTGCACCGCTCCAAGATAAGGAGACACCATTTAAACAAAGTTAAAAAACTGAAATACATCTCAGGACATGATTAGGCCCACAACAGAATTCATTGGAGAGATGGTTGAATGTCAACCTTCTTTTTTCTAGACCTCTAATCTAGAGGTTTTGCAATGTGCTCTTATTTTTAGTGTTCAATTGGTAATTATTAGAACTTGAGGACCCAATCAAGACTTCAAGGTAAATAGACTAAAGAGAATTCTTAGTCAGTTGGGCTGGCTGCAGGCCTACGTTTAAACCCCAAAAAATAAAAATGAAGTATTGTTGGGCCACAGCTTTCTGAGTTTCTAAACTCTGATTTAAGGTGGGTTTGATGGACCCAAAATTCATTAGCATGGAATATTTATTGGCATGGTCGATCTTTTTGCCAACAGTTTGATGTGCAAGGCATGGAAGGCATTCTTGGACTCCACCTTTTTGCCCTTCCAATGAAGGTGATTTCTTCCAAGTAAGAGCTGAAATAAAACAAGCAATCAGTAAAACGGTTTCTAATCTCCCTTTGGTACCCGTGAGACTTCCAAGCAAGCTTGCAAACCAAACCTTGATAACTCAAGACTGACAAATGAACCTCAAAACGAGAATGAGGATCGCAAAGCAACAGTAGAACAATCATAAAAAATTGTGATTCAATTATCAGGAATACCAAGTAAATAAGCAGTTTTGCGATCATGGATCATACCTTTATAAGAGCAATATTCGCTGGGATAACTGGGACTTCTCCACTAGCAAATCCAATGACCAAAATATTTGCTCCCCAATTCAGCAACTTCATGCTGTCCTTCATAGGCTTACCACCAACTGGATCATATAGAACGTCAACACCTTTAAGCTTTCTGGCCTTCAGGAATCCCTTGACACTTTCGATAATATTCCCCTTGCTCAAGTCTACAACATAGTCAACACCCAATGACTGAAGAAACTTAACTTTTTCAGTACCCCTGAAATTCAAAACATGTTCGATCCTTGGTGAGATATTTTCAGATTATTTGTTAGTGGTCAAGGTTCATGTTCAAAGAAGTTTTCTTTGTTCTTATTAATGTGCATGGAAGATGATCAACTGGTATCACTTACCTAGCAACAGCAATCACAACAGCACCACAAACCTTTCCTATTTGTACAGCTGAAAGCCCAACACCACCAGCTGCACCGAGGACAAGCAATACCTGCATTTCATCAACATCAAACCACAATCCAGTTCACAACCATTAAAAAAAAAAAATCAGAAACTAAATGACTTTTGAACAGGTAAGTGGGGAATGATGTGGGAAATCTATAATATTTCATCAAACATCAAAAGTGAAATGAGCAGACTCGAGTAGCAATAAATTAGAACAAGTTACATCTATAACTAAATGCAGGTTAATAAACAAGAAAAATACACAAAATTACAGCTTACTTACATCCATCACAAGCCCTGATACAGATGGAGGAGAAGGTGATTACAAATATCTTTCCCAAGGCATGTTCACAACAACATATGTTGGGTCTTGGGAGCAATGTTACAAATAAAAAAAGGCCTAGGCCTGTTAAGAGGCAATGACTAGGAATGAAAGTAGGGTCATGATAAAGACTAAGATGGTACTCTAGACCTTTCTTACTCTTCAATTAAACAAACCAAATTGAAACCTCACTCTGGAAAGAATCAAAGTGATTTCTTTTCCAAAGACGAGCACTTGCAACTCTAAGGAAGGCGACTATTTTTCAATGAAACTAGGTTCCAGTTTAAGTGAATTAAATTGAAAAGGAAAAATGCAATTCCAATTGAATAATTTAACCTTAAGTAAGTGTTGAAAGTTAAATGGAAAAGCAAACAACAATTTAATTCAATTAAACAAAAGAAACTAAGAATTTAATTGAGAAACTTACTTGGAACTTATTCCAAACTACTCTCAACTTTACTTCAAACTTCAAATTGATTCTCCAAAAGTCGGTGGTGCCTAAGATAGCACCTTAGGTCTATTTATACTACAAAATGGGAAGAAAGAAACAATAAAAAAACTAGCTAAATGGCGTGGGAGCCCGAACCCTTACCCTAATCCAAGCTTACATCTCAACAACAATGAAAATAAAGAAGAAAAAATTACATCCAATCGAATTTTGCCACCTAAGGTCTATGACATGTTCTAGCCAATCATGTATCTTCTATCCAAGCGTCCAAGCTTGAGTTGCAACCTGATTTGGAGTTGCACAGCTCATTGGAGAGGAGTTCTACACGTCCATGCAGCTACAATGTAGGAATTTGAGTTGAAATTGGAGAGAACACTAGAGTTTCCAGTCACTCACTGACACCTGTCTAGTAAAACAATCATAATTTGGGCTACGTAAATCAGAATTGTGTAAACTTGGATTTGTTGGAAATTCCTGAATAAGATTATCAACAAACCTAATTTCATCAAAATCCAATATTGTTTGATGCCTCAATTATGCCTGCAAAGTTATTATTCGTTTTCTACCAATCATGAGTGACAACCAATCACAATTTGCCATCTAGTATTGGTGTTGTGTTCAAGCCAATCAAATGCTTCCAAGTTCATGCACCCAAGGTGGAATCCAAATAGGAGTGAAAGACTTCCAAGGAGAGTCCAACGTCCACCAAGGAAAGCTAAGGAAAGTCACACGCCATTGTGGAGAGAATTTAGCCAAGTTGGAGAAAAAATAGGATTTATGTGCCTCCAACTTGTGCAATGCGTAATTCCGTGTAAATGCTAGGGTTTTGAGCATGTAACCTTCCAATTGGGGTCCATTATGCCTCCAAAGTGTTCCCGGGCCCATGGGTCGGGTCCATATGCATTAAAGACACCATTTTGGAGCACAAATTAGCTAGTTTTGGCCCCACTTTGCCACGGTCGAAAATCTTGTAGAATTGGCGTGCAATTTGAGCAATGTTTTCATCCACGGCCTCATCAGGTCAGGTCAAGACCGAACTTGCGTTGATCTGACATGAAAATAGTCAAGGTTGGGCTAGGGGTCCTTGAGCCAAAGATCAAGTTCAGGTCACATTTCAAAAACTTGAAATTCTATGGCAATATTTCTTCTTCACCTTCCTTGTGTTAATTGTTCTTTTTCTCCTTACTTTCCTTCCATGTTGATTGTTTTTCCTCTCTCATTTCATCCTTTTATTTCTTCTTCTTCTTCTTTGAAATGGATTCTTTTCTTCTTTACCTTCCTCTCCTTCTTTGATGACTTGTTGACTACAACTCCATGGCTCTATGACTTCCTCACTTTCTAAAATGAGTTCCTCTACTTCGTCCCTACTGCACGGATTCTTCATCTTGTTTTCCCAATCCTCCTCTCTTGATGGATCAGCCCACCAAAAAAGTCTCATCTCTCTGAACCACCCTTCAGTTTAGTGACTTTTGAGATCCCCTCTCTCCTGCTAGTTAGGTTCTTGATTTTTATCCTCAGGTTTCTTCAGGTCACAAGGTTTGAGTTTTTCAGGTCAGATTAGGCCAATCATTTAAAATTTCAGGCCGGGTTAGGTTATTAGAAAACCTGGCCCAACTTGACTTGCGCCCCTAGTAAGGACACAGTAATAGAAAATCATATTAGTCCAAAAATGGATATTATATTAGATACAGAATAATTAAAACATGCAAATGGTAGGCTCCAACCTGAGCCCCCAAAATAGTTTCCAAAAGGCAGATTAACCATAGACACTAAACAGCTTCCCTTTTTGAAAGGCATGCAATGTCTTCTTTTTTATTTCTTTCCTCTTATGAAAGGCATGTAATGTTAGCTTCCTGATTTAGCCATGCATATATTTCACTAGTAGACAATATTCAGCATCTCAAACTGTAAGTGCAGGTTATTGTTCAGAACAAATTTGAGTTGTGTTTAGCAGGGTTCAAAATGATTGTTGAAACCATGTCAACTTAGATGAGCTGCAAAAATATCATCAAGGAGTAAGCTGAACCAAAGAGATATAAGTACAATTCATGCATGCCATCTCAGCCTCTTTGGTACAGTTACTCAAAGTCGCAGACAAAATTGATTGCCTCAGGCCACAATGAACCGAGTAAAAACTGAAACTAATATCTTCTTCTTCAAGTGTAAAAGTAACGCTTCAATATGACTAATGGCAGAATATGGATTTTGAAAAAAATTGGGTTTGGGGTTGGGAGAAGGGAGGAGACAACGTACCTGCCCGGAGGTCAAATGTGCTCTATGAACAAGAGCTACATGAGAAGTTCCAAAAGCTACAGGAAGGGCACCAGCAGCAACCAGATCACATCCATCAGGCACCAAATATCTTCAATTTCACAGAAGCAAGAACGAAAGTTACAAATAATAATATCATTCAAAAAAAAGTTACAAATAATAATGACAATAATCTGCCAAATCTATTCATAATCAAAGCATCATTTGTTAATTTCCACTCTAAATGCTTTCCCATGGAAATAAGGAGACAAAAGCGTGGGGCCCAGCAGGTTCCAGATTTGCATTCAAGGCTGAAGTCCTAGCTTTGCTTATAGGTCTAAGATACTCATTCAGACAACTTATTTCCTCTTTGTTTGAAGGTGATTCTTCCCAAATCTCTTGGGCTTCGGGATCTGCCATCTTCCCCTAGAGGATGGTGGATTGTTTGACGAAATCAAGGACTTATGCAAGGATTGGATGGTGAGGTTCTTCCACATTAGAGGGGAATCTAATGGGGAGGCGGATGTTCTCACTAAAGGGGGTGTAGGCTGTTCTTCTCTTGACATTCCTACGTCTTAATTAGAGTTTCTCTCTTGGCCCTTTGGCCCTATTGTACTTTATTTTCCCCATTTTAGCAATAAACTTTATCATTATTACAAAAAAGGGAGACAAAAGCACCTTTACCACTTATTCAGGTGCCAAAGATGATCTCCTCATCTTTTTGCTTTTCAACCACTTTTACTATCTAAAATAGGAAATTAGGCTTGAAAATGTGCATAGCAAGGAAATAAAATGCCCAATTTTCCACTTTCAATTTTCTGACCCCTCCCCATAAAAAAAATTCAACCATCAATAACAAGGGAAGCTTTATTTTCCAGCCCTGGTGGAAACCTGGGTTGGAAATTGGCAAATAGGCCTAAAACATTAATATCCAACGAAGACAGAAACTCTAGCAAATGCCTTAAATCAAATGATTCACATAGACAAGAACCAAGCATCACCTAGAGTGCTACCAGCTCATCATATTGTTGAAGTCATTAATCCCATTTATTGGGGTTATACCAACTTAGTCCAGCAAAACAACCACCTCGGTTCAATTCCTCATGTTTGGTTAGCAAGAGAAAATAGTGTACAAGGAAAGTTCTAGGGGAGCACATAGGCCATTCTATGACAGAAGCTACACCCAATCTGTCTGTGAAAGCCACAAGAAAGCCCAAAGGCTATTCCTGTCCCAGCCAGTGGAGATGCCAACCATCTTTCGTTTCAACGAACCAATAGCACTATCTCAGCAAATTTTAAGCAATAATTTATTTTTGTTTTCCCAAGAAGGTCATTCTGCAAGGTGCACAGTTGCAGTTTTGAAAATGTGCACCTCCCTATGTCGATCCCACAGGAATGAGATCCAAATCATGAGAAAAGGGGGGAAGGGGTGGTGGTAACAGCACGATTTTAATCCAACCATGATTATTAATTGGATGGGTTTCAGGTGCCTAACAAATGGAGGGATGTAAGGATCAATGAGAAATTCTCCTCAAGGGGAAGGGAGCAGTGGTTCCATTTTCTCAATGCATTTGCTTTTCCTGCCAAAACAGTTATGTACCACAGATGTTGGAATTCAGAAGGGATTAGGGAAACACACACATATTACCAACCTAATTCAAATGTCCAATGTACCGACCAACAAAAGTGAGAGAATACAATACATCAAATTGAAAAAAAAAAAATGCAGCAATTCCTTACGCTCAGTTGGGATACATGAAAAAAGAAAATACTTTGTTGAAGAACAGTAATTTTTCAACTAATCTTTTGTTAAAGAATGGCTATTTTCCGGGGAACGGAATACAATACATCAATTGCATGGAAGGGAAAAAAACCAAATGAATTCCTCTACAGCAAAAGAAAGCAATTTCTTTAAAAACAATCATCTCTTAACTAAAATTGGATATGGGTCTAATGACATTTTATCAAAAAATGTTTTTTTTTCTCGAAGGACTCACCTTTTCCATAATGAAAATATAAAATGAAATGACTTACAGTTCTTTTTCATCGGCAACAATGAACTCCGCGAAAGAGCCAAGGCCAACAAAACCGCAGACACGATCGCCAACCCTGAACCTGGAAACGCCGTTTCCAACGGATTCGATTACGCCTGAGAAATCGGAGCCAGGAATGAAAGGGAGAGGGGGTTTTTCCTGGTACTTCCCCAATATTTGCAAATAGTTTGCATAGTTGAGGCTCGTTGCCCTTATCCTGACCCTAACTTTGGTGGGACCATCCAACGGAGGGATGGGATGTGCTGTAGAGATTGAGATGGAAGAGTTTGAAGAGAACGAAGAAGTCGGGTCGCCCAGGCTCTTGCAGACGAGTGCTTCCATGGCAGTCTTGATCAGTGAGAGAGATTCTAAATGTATTTTTGAAGTTGACTATTTTTAAAGTGTACGCCCATCGTAGGAGACATGAGTACGGGGTGAAATTCACATCCAGTTCTACCGGTGGATTGATCGTCAATACCGATGGTTAGAATGTAAAAATGCAGACCTTGAGTGTTATCCGTTGACTGATACAAGTAAAATGAAAATTTTGCTCTAATCTCTCTTAATCAATTTTATATGTGTTAAGATGACTGATCTAATACAAAATTCCAATTTCATCAATCATATTTTTTGAATTAAATATTAATCAATGAAAGTGAATGAACAAATTTGATGTCTTTATATTAATTTAAAAATTAAAGTCTTTAGACTACGCCGTCCATAAATAGAGTTTTTAAGAATCAAATTTTATATTCAAGTATATCTAATAAACTTTTTCTTTTGATTTGAGCTCTACAAAATGTCTACATTTAAAAGTACTAATTAGGTTCATTGAAGTTGGTGTTGCTATGGCAACACTGAGTTTGAGCTCTTTTTACATGCTCTCTACCATTTGGAACCCAACATTTAATAGGGAATATATATATATATATATATATATATTACTTATATGTTTTATTCATTAAGATTGTGCTTTAAATGGTTATTGTAATTTTTATCTTAAGATATAATAACAATAATGAATATGATAAATTTAAAGGTGCAGATCACGCAAATATTTCAAGGAGTCTTAATGTCCTAAATAGGATGAGGCAAGGGAGATTAACAAACTAGAAAGGGTTAGATTTGAGTCCTTTCTTTTAAGGTATTTATTCCATTCAGCTTTCAAAGAAATGAATTATTATGCTCATATGGCATGAATCCCACTTTAATGTAGATTGTTTATGATGAGTTTAGTGAGTTATGTTGTGTTTTTTTTTTTTTTTTAAGTTCTGGAGGTATTCAGGCGTTGCATCTGATTAGTGTGTGTGAAAATCCCTCTATCCGTACACATTGGACAATTCAATGAGACTTTATTCTATAAATATTCCTATAGGAAATGACCTTCATTGGATCTCTCGTAGTTTTAATCCAAGACCTCTTTCTAGAGATCTTGCTCCCATTTGGTGTATTTTTTGTGAGAAACTCTCTTGATATTTAGTGTATTTTTATCAAAGAGGGAGATCTATCTTATTCCTTCCCCATTTCTTGTAGCAAGAGAGTAGGGCCGGCCCTTGCTATAAGCGAACTAGGCGGCCGCCTAGGGCCCCCAAGTCCATAAGCTCATTTATTATACGATAAATAGTTAATAATGCATAATTAAAATACAAATCCATTGTGGTCCACGTCGGTTATAACGCAAATTATTATTTTTATGGAGTTATTTAATAATAATGCTTATTTCGAATTTAGAACATTCAAAATTGAAAATTATATATTTATAATTTTTTTATTCAATTTAAAGTGTAGATTTTTAAAAAAATTAAAATAATGACAGTAACAATCATAATAATTATTATAATCCTCATTTTATTGAGTTTAATAATAATAATAATAAAAATAAAACATAATTTTAATTAATAAATAATCTTTTAAAATATATCTATCATCTAAATAGAAAGAAAGAGAAATCTATATTGAGTTGATAATTTTGAATTAAAAATAATTTAAAGCTTTTAAAATTTGAAGAGATGAAAAAATATAGCTTTATTCATTTGATGAATGTAGATTTTATTAGATTTAATATATAAGTATAAATCATTATAATTAAGATATTTTTTAATTTTTAATTTTTTTAAAAATCTAGAAAATTTGAAAAATTAAAATAATAATAATATATTCGTTTCAAATGAGAATTTGCATTAGTGTCCACTCGAATATGATAAAAGATACAGTACCAAAAGAATAAATTGCTAAATTATATAAAAAGAATGAATTATTGTTTTCCAAATGCTTGAATTGCTTATAGAATAATGTTAATTATACCAGTTATAGTTACCTATGCAGAAATAAGTTTTTCAAAATTAAAATTGATAAAATCTTATCTTCAGTCTACGATGTGAAAAGAAAGATTGAATTGATTAACTATCTTATTTATTAAAAAATAAATGTTAAAAAATTTGAATATTGTAATTTAATTAGTAGTTTTGCATCTCAAAATAAGAATAAATTTTAAATAATAATTTGTTATAAATTTGATTATGATATTTTATTTAAATGTTTCACACTTTGTAAAAAAAAAATTGATTTTATTTTTGATGAGTATATAAAAGGCCCATCTTAAAAGTTCATCTACGGCCCCTGAAATCTCAGGGCCAGCCCTGCAAGAGAGAGGAAAAAAGAACTTGAAAGAGGCAGTTCTTCACCTCTCCTAGGGAAGGGGTTAGAGTTAACCTTATTTTTCCTTTTTTAGTTCATAATCTTTGATTAGAAGTTTATTTTTCTCCTTAATGTCCTATATTGATATTTGGATTGTATTATATGTTGTTATGTGTAAATTGATAATTGAAGTAGATATTAGGATATCGAACTTGCTGCCACCATTTCTTATTCGATTTGTAATTTCATTTTAAATGATTTCATAGTCCATTGGAACATGTGTCATGGTGTTGTTCAACATGTTTAGAATATTTATGGTTACCAATCATAGCCTATGGAACCTAAACTTACTCTCCCACCTTTGAGAGTGCATTCTAGAGAATATCATCCTTGAGGGACATGCACCACAACTGGAGATCTTATTCAGTTTAGTTCATGCGACATCAACTTCGAGTTCAAGGTGATCTGATGAGATGTAGAAGCATATCGATCTTTTAAAACAAAATATTACGGATCAATTTCACACTCAAAATGGTTTAAGTTGATTCCAAAGTTCTTTGCCCCCACTTATAAATTCAAGATTTTTCCGGAACATTTCCAATGTGAAATTTGCCCCTATTATCACCTCCAAGACATTATAAGTAGCTTGAGCAGCAAGCAGTTCATGAGCAGCCCATTGCTTAGGAGCAATCTATTACCCAAGTGATTCCAGTTGTGCAACCTCATTGGAGAAAAGCACTACCACATGAACATAGTTTTGCTTCGAGCCCTCATCCATGTCTAGAGTTTGTTCATTCAGAAGGTTTTCAGCACCCACCTCCTCCTTTAATCAAACTCGGTTTTGAAGCCCTTGTTAGGCTTTCTTTTAATCTCATCTTCAGGCTGGCACATGTAGCTCAACTGATAGACATTTGGCTCAAGAACTAAAAGTTTCAGATTCCAAACGTGCAATTATCCGATGCCCATAATTTGCAAAGAGTTGTGTGCATCTAGAATTTTACCCAATATCCTTATACTCATAGAGACATGGAGATCTTAAATTTCTTCTTCAATAAAAAAAAATGATCTCATATCCATAGTTACCATCTTAGACCCTATAACCCATTTCGGTAAATTCTAAGCTATTTGCTTGCCTTTGTTGGGGAATGAAAAATTGCTCAAGAAGGAGTTTCCTGTATCTATCAAAGGATTTTCCTTCGAGTGGTTCATTAAACTCTCTACGATCTCGATATCATTATGGGAGATGCTTTAACATATAGTGGTGGATCAATTTTATATGATTAGATAACCACTGATATTTGCATTGGGACTGTGAATGAGTTCCACATTAAAAGTGTAGAGGAAAATCTAAGGATTTATAAAAGACTTGGATTAATTCACCTAATATACTAATCTTTTCGAATAGATACCGATCTAAGAAGATGTGTTAAAAAATCAGGAGAGAAGTTTTCATAATTTTAGCTCGATATCGAGATTTGTCTGCTAAGCATGAAACCAAAAAATTTGTAAAGATTCGAGGAGCATGTGTTCTAGTAGGATTACCACTTGCATTTGACAGTGTTGGGAGAATAATTAGTCATGTTCAAGCAAGCAACTCCTTTAGCCTAAACAAGGAGATCTTTTAGCCCAACCAAGGAAATCTTATACATAAAGTCTACATGAAGTAAAGATCAAAGCCTGAAAGTCAGAAAGATACATAGGTGTTCACAAAAGTCAACAAAATTTGAAAATTTGAAATTCAAAAAGTAATTAGAAAGATGACAAATGAATGAATGGTGGGGGACTACGGATGTAAATGTTCACATTCCAATCCGATATAGGTAATATCTGTATTAACATCTGCTTCATGTTTTGATTTGAATTTAGATATTCACATTCTCCTCAATAAAAGGAAAATAAAATTAATTAAATAGTTAAGTTTCAACTAGGAAAAAAAAAAGAATCAAAATCTTATAAAGCATATAATTAATGAAAATTAGAAGAAAAATTGAAACAAATAATTTGAAAAACTACTTTAATGCCTTAAAGAAAGGAAAGAAATGCAAAAGAAAGTATAAAAAATGTCAAAAATGTATAATTCAAATGTTGGGAATCTATATCTCACTTGCATTACTATCTTCTAATTCTAATTTTGATAGGTAGTAGGTAAATAGATATAGAGGCAAATTTTAAGACTTTTTTTTTTTCCTTCATATATTTTAATACATAGTTTGTATATTAATAGTAAAATATTATTTACAAAACTTGCCATTTGGGTAAGTACTTTAAATTTTTTGAATATTATTAGATCCATATATGTATTCAATAAAAAAGGATTGGAGTGATGGCCACAAACCCACTTCAGAAAGTGAGAATTTTAAGTTCAATTTCCACTCTACTCGAAAAGGTCACTTCCCATATAGTTATCCGATGTATAGATAAGGAGGTTTGTACATACCCGAAGATTAATCAGATGCTCTAAGAGGTCTGAACACTTTAATCATAAAAAATTCTATATGTGTATTCAAATACAAACGGAAAAGATGTGGATGCCTTGGATGAGAGATGGCACTATAACAATCAGAAACTGATACATTGAGTGAAGGAAAAAACTTTAAAAACTGGAAATGTTGGCAAAGGGGCTTGATTCGTTCTAATGATGAAAACAGTATAGAGCAGAGGACGTGATAGATTTGGGAAAAATTAAGGTTGAGAGAATTACAAAAGATGACTGGATAAAAAGGATGACCATTACGACTATCCGTGGGGATTAGGAAGCCGAAAGGTACTGGGAAGACTGAAGTCTTGATTAATGATTTTTTCAATGTTGTGGCTGTTTCTCCTCCGATCAAGCTAAATAAAGCAATTGATAACCTCTCCTGAAAGAGTCGCATGATAGGAGACTAATCTCACAAATACAGAAAACTATCTATTCTTAAGTATTAGGTAAGTCCGGAAGAAGTCGAATCTAAAACCTCTAGTTTAATCTTAAAAACTTAAACCAACTAAGTTATCCGTGTACATTGCTTAACATAACGAAGGTAACCGTGAAGCTCTTACAGCCTATTTAGGCAAGGGTCATATCATTTAAGTAGGGGTGAAATTTGGGTCGGATTTTAACCTGACCCGCATGACCCGACCTGAGGAATCAATGAGTTTGGATCATGTTTTTGTACATCTCATGTGGAGTCGGATTGGAAAAAAATAAATTCGCATAAAATTCAATTCGTGTTGGATTGAGAATTTAAAAGCAATCCGACCCGATCCAACTCAAGTACACCAAGTTATAAAATAGCACTCGAGTTGAGCCGAGTTAAAACTTCGAATTGGATTGGGATGAGTAACTCAGGTCAGCAACTCGAATCCAAGTCTTTGTCAAATCCCAGAAGGCTAATGATCATTTATCACATTTATCATGTTTGTTAAATGTGGAGAAAAACAGTTACTGTTGTTGATGAAAAAGAGCTCCAAAATTCTTTCTTTATACATATATTTTATTTTTCTATTTTTTAATCTCAAAGACACGTCATACTTAAAAAATAAAAAACAATAATAGCAATTATACTTTTTTTTAATGAGTGAGGTGTCCTGGCCTCTTAGAGTATTTGACTCGACCCACACACACGTTGGATAACTCTACGAAAAGTAATCATTTGAGATAAAGTGAGAATCAAACTTAAGACTCCTGCATAATTATACTTAATTATAAAAACTTTGAAGCAAAGTAGGAATCGTGAATTATAAAAGCTTTGAGGCAAAGTAGAAATCGAATTCACGATTCCTGTATATTTATACTTAATTATAAAGACAACATTACCCTTACTTTTTACCATTTCACGTAGAAGAAACCTTTAACATAAAATTAGAGAGATTGCCTCTGTTAATAAAATAAATAAAATTAAAAAAGAAAAGCACATACACGTAGAATGACAAAACAATTAAACAATAATGCCATAGTTTCATATTAAACACATGATTAGGCAATAATGCCACAACATGATACTAGACACAATGGATAATGTTGTGGTTAAGCACATGGCATCAGAAGGGTGGATCAGCCGATATAGTTAAGCTACCACCTTGTAAGCCAGACGGAAAGTCGAAACCCGACATAAACTCATCACCAAAGATCATAGCACCGGCCGCCAATGCGCCGGCGCCAACGCCCATACCAAATCCAGGTCCTCCTGCTCGTTGTCCTGCACCTGCTGCATTTGAAGAAGGCAAATTTATGTAGTTGCTCGGTGGCAATTGGCTCGGTCCTGGAAGAAAAGTAGGCAAGAAACCGACATTGGAAGGTGGCGGCGGCGGCGGCGGAGTACGTGGTGGGTGGTAGCTTGGCCCTGCTGCAGATGGGTTGTGGTAGTTCCCTGGAAACGGTGGTGGATGACCATAAGAAAGGCTGGGATCAGGATAACTGTAGTTTTCGGTCCGTCTAACTGGTGGCGGGTAGGGTTGATGAGGGTAGGATGGCTTTGATCCATCTTCAATAGGTAAGGAAATTTCTTGCTTATGATCCGAAAGCTTAAATCCTCCAATGCCATTATTATGATCTGAAAGTTTGAATCCTCCTTCCCCAATACCTGCAGAAAGATTAGTGGCTGATTACTGAAAATATAGTAGATGAAGAGTCAATCACTGTTTCCATTCAAGGTTTTTTCCTTTTTAGAGTTCGGACCAAACCAACATCAATCAAACTTTTGTACAAAATCACCTGCTACTTCATTAGCTAGTTTTAATCTAAATCAAACTCAGAAATAAAAAGACTGATTTCCATGTGAATAATTTATAAATATTCAAATAACAAAGGGTCCTGTACCGTAGTATGAAGGAAGACCTTCTCTCTCCTCTGATATCTGAACAGAGATGTCTATAAACCCCCGAGCCTTGCCAGATTTCTTCTTCCGCAGTTGGAAGCTCCCGACCTCCTCAACATCTGATACTGGGCGCTCTGAATTCTTTGAGAACTTGACAAAGAATTCCTTCAAGAGAACAGTTGCTGTTCCATGCAGCTTTTTTCTGAGGAAAATAGGTTCCCTACTGTAAACTTCAATATTAAGTGCCAAACCTTGCAGATCAGAACGTGATTCATCGATCGATGCCGAGAACTTAGTTTTCCATGTTGGGTTTGAGCTCCCTGAGCTGTCAATCTTAGTACAGTATTTCTGGTCAGGATTGATCCACCCAACAACAAACCATTGGAGCTTCCAGAGCGAAGACGAGTGCCTGAGACCGCGAGCAGAGATTATGCAGACTTCGACGCGGGTTTTGGCCATTACTAGATAATTCTTGTGATAGGAAGAAGAAGAGAGAATTCTTCCTGTGTAAAGGTTCTTCTTTTGGTAAAGTAGGAATGGGAGAAAGGGTCCTCAAAAGGAGAAAAATGATCCCGCTTTACATGACAGGAAGAATACTTTACTTGAAAATAAGGAGATTCTTAAACAATAAAAGGGATTAACGTATTGGGCCAACCCACTCTATCTAGGGCCTGACCCAGCACAGGCTGAACTCAGATTAATGATCATTTGTCTGTCTATCAAGTTGAATGACAACAGCCCAATCCATGTCAATAGTGATATACATTAACAGCAAAACAGACTAGGGCCTGGAAATCTTCGATCGAGCTGAATTATGGATGATTATGACCGGGCCAAAACCTGGTCTCTTGACAAGACTGAAAAATATGGTACATTAGTAGTAAATTAAAATGGCTGATGAAGATTTTAAGCTCTAATTCATACAGTTAATAAGTCATTTATTTACAAGAGGCAGATATCTGTCGGGACAAATTGCAATTAAATATGATAAAGGTGGTAATCGCAAATAAACCCATGCTTACAAAATTACAAGGGGGCCTCGAAAGAGTATAATCCCATATATACAAAAGTCAAAAGAAAAAGTACAAGGGATCCAAGTTTGCATCCCAAGGTATGGAGGGGTTTCTTCTATGCATTGCTTGTCATGGGATGATGGACCTCAATTGATGAAGAACCTGCTAATAAAAGCTTCTGTTCGACTTCAAAAAAACTCTGTAGTCAATGAGTCATCACATGCAATCAAAATCTGTTGCTTAAGCATTCAGTTTTTTGAGATAACATTGCTCCATTCAACAGGTTTTGGATTCTCGCATTGGGGGAACCAACAACAACATCCGACCGGCAGGTTTGACGGATGTATCATCACTGACTTGACTTGAAGCAGCTTGAGTGTACATCATTGTAGTAGATCCTAGTGCATCCTCTCCAAAGCCACAGGCTTCAAAAAACAACCTGAAGTAGATTTAGAACATTTAGTGGCTGTTCATCTATTTCCTTGAGGAAAGTAATTCCATAGAAAAAATACGTTTGGGTTCAATTCATGTCATCCAACGGGTACTATGAAATTTGGCATCGTGTTAGGCTGTGGAAACTAGGTGTTCTTATTGTTTGTGCCAAATTATTTATTTTTGCTGAAAATGAATGAAGCATTGTCATGCTGAGCGGGGAAAATCACTTCTCATTAATTTTTGTATCCCCCTACGAGAAATGGATTCTTGGGAAGAAGAGTTAAAAATCTCAGTTGTTGTGCTATTGACAAAGAGTTGTTATTCCATCAGTGGAAAGAAGAGAGAAGGGTCTAAGTTTCCATGATCTACATTTTCCAGCCGTTAGAGAGCATACATGGCACATATACAATGACACAAATATGTAGTAGCAGAAGGATCTCTCTCTCCGTGTGTGTGTGTGAATCTAAATATATTGGAGTTAACTAAGATCTAAATTGATTTCGTCCATTGATCTAGTAGTGATTTCTACCATTAATTGTCATCTGAGATCATATCAATATGGAAGATAACATAGCCTCTTTGTTAAGGGCTATTTGGATTAAAAGATGGTTTTAAGAAAATAATCATACCAATTAGACTCTACCAAACAGATTTTTGGATAAAATGGAAAAGTTACAAGAATGTCCATTCCCATGCCATTCTTTTAAAAAGCCCTGTAAGTGATCTCATTCTTTGAATGGAATAAGCTACCAAACAGGTCCATGATGTTTACAAGATGCATTATGATGCATGAAATGCAGTCCCATACTTTGAGTACAAAACAAGAAATTTTATTTCTCAGAAATCTGTCAATTCAATTGAGATATGGGTCGAGTGGATTAGACTTGGTAATTTAGCAAATGCAAAAGGTTTTTTTTTTTTTTGTGTGTTTGTGACAGCAATCTTACGTTGCAAGAGACTTGGACTCGAAGAATGGAATGTAGCAGTTACCTTCTAAACCTCGACGAATCGAGGACTCATCAGAGTTGGGCCTGTTTGGATTAGGCAGGATTTGGGGAGTATCCAAATAGAAGAAATGCAGGCAACACCCAACATTTAATTCCAATGTGGCAGAAACATTTTTGAACTAAAACTCTAAAAGGGTAGTACAATTCAGGAGAAAATTCATTTTCCACCATCATCTGCTACCATCCTCAACCCACCCCCCAGAAGATGCTTCAGAATAGAGCAAATCATGTTTTCAGAAGTGGACAAGTGAGTGGTGGTACTGTTGTACCATTCCAAAACTCATCTATGTATGAATGTTACTCCTGCTGATGTACATCACAGTTGGGTTGTACCTTCCTCAAGCAACAAATGTGACCAACTAGAAGAAATGCAGTCAACACCAACCAACATGTACTCTGAATGTGGTAGAAATCAGGAATAAACATTTTCCACTACCAGAACCTCTTCCCACTTTCTCAAACGCAATCCGTTCCACCCCATTTCTCCCTCTCTCTCTCCACCCTTTTCAACCTCTCACCAGGAGAAATCCTATAAAGCCTTTTTTCCCCCAGTCCAAACTAACTTTTTACATCACATTGAGCCAACTTGAACTTGGACATTTATGAAGAGTTTCAGGAGATCTTGAGCAAAATTTAAAAACTTGATTGGCTATCCAGCAAACTTGCTAAATCAATTATATACAACTGGGAAGTAGGAAAGTTGTGATTTTGAAATCCAAGAAAATCTGATGAAGAACTCAAGGAAATGGACCGTAGCACTAACTTTTAAGGAGTGAAAAAACTCAATTGAACAATTCACATTGTAATGAATCAATTTGAAGACTAAATTGATCTTTTAGTTTTTAACCATTAATTTGAAGTATCAATTCACACCTCTCCTCTTCGGAACAGAGGGCTGCTATATCATATATGCCTTTATTAGTAAGAACCCTGCAGGAAATAGAAAACATAAGATGTCAAATGGAAGAGGTGGAATGAGGACAATCTTGAAGGAGAAGATTCCATAAATACCTTATGATTCTTTTGACTATCATGCTACCAATGCCCAATCTCCGTAACGAGGGGATAACCTGAAAAGTGCTGAATCCAAATGGTATGAGACATACTAGAATTCATAAGAGAATAGTATAACAAGTAGGCAATATCTAGTGTAAGACAGAAGTAAGCTCTATCCAGAATCTAAGAGAATCCTAGTGGCACAGGTCGCATAAAATCTCAAGCAACCAAAGACAATTCATTGAAAAACAATCACACTGTTAGAGCATCTGACAAGGCTATTCAAACCATAAAAATATAAATCAAAATTCAGAATACTTATGATCAATAATCCAAAGTAATACAAACCCACTAATCATGAAAGAAAATAAAATTGAGAAACGACCAGATTCTGATCAAAGTATTGAATCCTCCCTCTCGCTCTCTCAAATTGAGAAATGACCAGATTCTGACCAAAGTATTGAATCCTCTCTCTCTCTCTCTAGAAATAGTAACTAAAATTATTGAAAGAAGTGCACAATACAAACACCATTAAGAAAGTTCAACACTGAAGGGTACTCACCCAAACCCTCTCAAAGGAGAGCCAAAAAATGAAGACAAGCAGTTACCTGATGCCAATGCACTTCTTCCAAACTCACGAAAGATCAAATTTTGAGATATCCTAAAACTCTTTAGAGGGTGCAGCCTAAGCAATGCATTTTTGCCCTGACTCCCATAGCAATGGTACTGTGGAAATCCATCTAATTTCTAAATCACAATTGTTCCCTTCCCACCAAAGGCTGTGCCAAAGGATGGAAAATCCAGACCATCCACCAAAGAACAAGCACAAATACGATAGAAGCGAAATGGAAGAAACGCATGAGCCACTTAGCACTAAAAATGTCCATGGTGAAACTCCAAACTCTCAGCAAGAAGAGGCAATGGAGGAGCAAGTAATCATATCTTCTGTCAGTTGAAGGCATAAAACACATGCTAACCATCACATGGTTCCTCTTGTGAACACATTCTTGAGCGAATATCTTCCCAAGCCTAGCAATCCAAAAGAAACTCCCTGCTCATGTGCGGGTGGGGGCGAGAATATGACCAGATTAACAACTGGATGGAGCTCTTCCAGCTTATGAGCGAGAGAGAGCTGAAATCCTCATTGCAAGCAAACAAGTTAAAAGTCCTGTCTTTAATGAACTTTAGGTTGTAGTTCTCATAGGAGAAAGTCACGCATAACAATTATTTCCATTCAGATTAGAGGTACACTCTGGAATCAGAAGAAGACAAGGAGCAATCCACATAACCCTTAATACAATTCACCAAAGTAAGAAAGAAAAACAAAATTATCATATTCCATCAATAATAAAGAACATGGTAAATGAAAGAAGAATAAGAAGAAGAAAATGAATTAATGAATAAATTCAGTTGCTAAACAGAACCCCTCAAATCTCTAATTTAAACATAAAAATATGAACTAAATTCTGAAAATATCCACGAGACATACAATCAACAAAATTGAAGAAATAAAAAATAGCACAACATCATAAAATGGTTAATCAAAAATCACAATCCAGTCCACATATTCGTACTTCTACTTAAATGCAGAGACGAATTTATTAAAACCACACAAAACTAAAACAAGAAAAGCAACCACCAAAGTAATTAGAAAAAAGAGCACAACCCATAAGCAATTCTCGTCGTTAATAAATTCCAACCCAAGCATCATCATCATCATCATCATCTAAGGCTGTAAGCCATTTTTCCTATCAATCTTGAATTGCCCATTATATTTTGATTTGACAAACTGCTTCCACCGATGACAAGCATCTCTACTTTAAAGTAACATAACATATATACACACTAAACAATCAAAATGATAATATAAAAATAATAATAATGGGCACAGCAAAATACAATCTCATTAATATATCAAGTCACCAACAAGGAAATGCCGATTCCTATATGACCACAGCTCTAATTCTAACACAAACACATCAAGAACATCAAACCAATACTCAGAAAGGAAACATCCAGCTCCAGCATGAAACAATTTCAGACACAAGTCCAAAACTCAAAAGAAGAAGAAGAAACAAATGAAACCATTCAAAAGCTTGTAAATATAATTAATAATATGGAAAAGGAAACTCTTCGTACCGCTACATCGTAGATGGAAGCAGTCAGTCCATTATCCGAAACAGCCCTTCCGAAACCCACCAACTGACCGTTGGATTCTGACACGGGAACCGCCCTATGGAGCAACCCACCAAGCCCAAACTCGTTATTCTGAGGTCCCTGGGCAAATTTGGGTCTGCAAAAGACGGAGACGACTACGGAGCTGTGACGGATAGCGATGCTGAGCTTGTGGAGAGGAACGGGCTCGACTCGGCCCTCGGAATCGAGAAGAGGGAACCTGTGGCAGGATAGGTTGGTGGAGAGGAAGAGGTCTCTGAGGTGAAGAAGATTGAGGTGAGACGGATTGGTGGAGATGAAGACGGGAGGTGGGTCTTTCCTTCTCTTGTTGTTTTCGGATTTTGATGAAGAAACATGGAGAGAAATGGAAGGGAAGAACTGGATAAATGCTACGGCGGCCATTGTGCAAGCAGGCAAGCAGTACCGCCGCCGCCCTGGCTTGAATGGTACTCTACTGTTGCAGAGCACGAGAGAGGGGAGAGTGGAGAGGCGTGATCTGATCATGAAGCAATGGGACCACTTTAATCCCAACACATGAGGACCATTTGTAATAATTCAAAGTTTCAACCGCTTTAAATCTCAAAGGATGATCTTGTAAGTTCTATAATTTAAAGTTCATATTAATTAATTATTGATAATTTCATGAAATAAAAGTACGATTAGTTTATTAAAAGGTCTGTCACTTAGCAAAATGTTTCTAGTTTAGGCTGTTTTGGTGTTTCGTTTTGGAAAAGATGTTATAAAAAATTAAAAAACTAAAAAATATAAAAATAATTATACAAACTTATAAATTTTAAATTAATTATTTTCATCACTTTACATTAATCTACATAAAAAATAAAATTATCATTAAATAATTACTTATGCTTAAAATCTCAATTTATGGTTATCAAATATTAATTCAAGAGCGTTTGAAATTTTATAATGATAGGAATCAATTACAAATTTACAATGTGAATTGGACAAAAAAAATCTAAAAAAAAAAATATTCAAGAAATAAACTTGAATTCTTATTTTATTTAAACATCAAAACTTAAAATACATTAGCACATGGGTTCTATTTCATTCTTCTCTCAACTTTTCATCATAAACACTAAATATAAACCGTATGAATTGAAAATATACTCCATGAACTATAAACAGATCACATTTTAACTCGAAATTCAATTTTTAGCTACTTGATCTTAGTTGTCCAAGTCAACAGATGTCTTGAATTAAGAACACTTGATGATTTTGATCACTAAGATCAAGTGGCTTCATATTTTATTTTAGACTAAGTTTTTTAATTTGTATCCCATTAATTTTATTTTTAGTGTACGGTCAGATTATATATGTGTTTCCGAAAACATTTTAAAAAATAAAATATAAAGAGGGGAATGGGTAGGGTTGGAATGGCCCATTTTAGCCCATTTCACCAGGTCCATTTCGACAAATCTGTAGAGGGGAATGGGTAGGGTACTAGGGTTAGAATGGGCCATTCCGGCCCGTTTCACATGGATCAGACCCATTCTCGCTGGAATGAAACCCGGTACTTGGACCCATATCGTTCCGTTTTTGGCCAGATATGGAATGTTCCTACCGTTTCGACCTGAATGCAATGGAATTGACATCTAAACTTAATTTATAATTTCTAAATTATAGAGCTTAAGACTAATTAATAATTTTAATCAATCTCTAATTTTGCATAAGTTACATATAAGAAAAAAATTCAATAGATTTATAACATTTGTATTTGATGGACTAACACCAATATACAAATGTAAATATGAAAATAAAAAAATAAAAAATAAATAATATGATACAAGAGAAAACAATGATTCATATTTCAAAATAGATGAAATTATTATTTTATCTTTTGAATTTAAATTTAATATTTTGTATATTTATTTGATGTAGAATTATTGAATTCATCACAATAGACAATGATGCAAGGCACCATATACAGTAAGAGGATCTCACTCGTTACATTGCCATTTAAATTTTATGACCATATGAATGTCTCTTAATATTCACCATTTAGAAATATATTCAATAGTAAATTCATTAAATAAATTAACTTAATTTCTTGGTGCATAGATTCACTTTAATTTTTCATTAAAATAATAAATCAATTTGGTTAAAGTATGAAAATATCTGTCTGGAATATTGATTGAGAACTACGCACTTAGAGAAATTATTTATTATTAACTTGTTCTTTGTTAACTAAATGACTAATTTTTTAAAGAGTTTATATTTTATGGTGAGAATGAGTTGGTTTGATAGATCTATTATTATATAGAAAGTGTGAAAAAATTTAATTTGAAAATTTATTTAAATAAATTTTGAAGGCAAGTTCTAATTGTACATATAACTTGAACTTAATCCAATTTTTTCACATAAACTAATTCACAATTAAATAATTTCTAAATACTGAGAGTGCCATCATCAATTTTAAGTCATAGTAGGGACTTTAGAGGTTAGAACTCAACTATGTGCCCTCAATCGGACCTTATAAATGGTCTATACGCTCACTATTCACAGGTAAACTCACTACCCCTAAGGTACACTAAGATTAGGTTATGGAGGCTAGAACCAGTAACTTCCCGCTTTCTGCTTTCTGAAGCAAGAGACATCCAATTGAATTACACCCATGTGGGTCAAGATATAGATATAATAAATTGCAAACTAAATCCTAAATAGAGCCACTAAATTATATACTAAAAAATAGATATAGCAATCAAATATTTCACATCAAAGCCACTAAATTGTCCACTTAAATACAATTTTGACACTCAAAATGTTAGCCATAAGACCATCAAAGTCCATATGACTAGAGTGGTACGTCAGAATGGACTTGATAAATGGTCAATGCTCTAAAGGAGAGGTGTAAAAAATGACCCGACAGATAATTCAGTCGATATGATTCTCTCTCCTTTTTTTTTTTTAAATATCAATATTATTTTATTTTTTATGAATTAAAAAATATAAAAACCGAAAAAGAAACTATTTTTTAAAAAAAAATTGAAAATGTAAATATCGGCAGATATTTTGACCTGGGCCCCATCACCGTTTTGATTTTTTTTTTTTAAATACCGATATTAATTATATCGGTCGATATCAGACTAATATGATTCGGCGATATATCGGCCATATCGACCGATATGATTACTGTACGGCCGATACAATACGTATCGGCCGATATTATACGGGGCGTGCTCTAAAGACGTTTTTACGTACAATTATTTTTTTAAAATTAATTTTTCTAAATATTTTTTGTAGAAAATTAATTATATAAATTTTGTTTTCCATAATAATTAATTTTCAATTGTTTAGAGCAACAAAAGAAATTCTACCATACTTTATCAATGAAAAGTTTCTATTATTATGTGGATAAGAAGTAGGTTACAGTTGATTGTACTTGATTCTAAATCATGATGGTGATAATAATCTTAAATGATGATGTTGATATTATAAATATTTTGTTGTCAGCAATAATGATAATTATAAAAGTTATATATAACCTATATTTTATTTAAAATGATTATGTTATTCAATAGGAGGTGTGGTTGAGTTAGACTTTGGCCTAAGTGCGTGACCAGCCTTGATTTTCTTGAGATTGTTGTTTTATATTCTATCCGTTCCATTTTAGTTGTCTCATTTGAAATAGAGTGGCCATTTAGATATCCCACTTTTCTTTTAAGAGACATCCCATTTCAAGACTTTGTATGAAAATTACCATTTTGTTCCTCAATTTTTTAAAAAGATGATTCCTCCAAACAAAACTGAGGGTAAAATGGTAATTTCACGTAAAATTTTAAAATGGAGTGTCTCTTAAAAGAAAAGTGGGGTGTCTAAATAGCTACCCTTGAAATATTTATATTTTTTAAGAAACTCTTTATATAAGACTAACACTTCATGTAATCTCATTCATTTTCAACAAAGTTTATACTATTCTAATATAAACGAGATAACTATTTTAGGACAATTTTAAGATTCATATAGGATAACTAATTTGGAACAGAGAGAGTAATAAACTAAGAGAATTTAAAAATTACATATTTTCACTTGAAAGATTGAAATTTTGTGCAAGATTCGGTGTAAGATGCTTTTCTAGAGTTTCACATTGGTAATCAAGAAATTTGGAAATGGCCATATAAGTAGAAGCTTTCACTGGAACTTGTTAAGTGATAGATTATGGATGCAAATTGGTGCATGTGAGTTCGGCCACCGCAATGGAGCTTGAATTGGCTCGATTTTGGAAAATGTTTAACTAGGCGTGCGTTCGCAACGCGCATCCTGCACACACAGGGATGGAAATCACGAATTCTGGTTCTTAGGGGCAATTATACAGAGAACTTGTCACTCTTAAGAATTTATGGAATTACGGGTTTAAAATTCGATATCGATCAATATATCGACTGATATTTTTCTCTTTTTCTTTTTTTTTAAAAAAAATAGCCGATATCGACCGATATGATACGATCGAGATATCGACATATCGGTCCATACGTATCATATCAGCTGATATTTGGACTCCTGGGTGAAACTCGTCTCTAAGAAAACGTCCTAAACGTGACTGGACAATAGGAATTCATTTCAACTGTTGACAGAGTTAATTTGAGAAGAGTTTTCTTCTCAAATTTTCAAATACCATTGTTTCTTTCATAGATTAGGTTTGATCTTCGATCATGGGATGTGTTTGATCATATTTAGTTCATGATTTGAGTCATAAACCTTGAATTACACAACACATGAAAATCGCTAGTCACAAATTGTTTTCCATAAAAAGGTTCACATAGAACAATAGAAAATATTTCAATATAAAAATCATTTTCTATATTTACAAAAAATATAATGTGCCAACATGACTAAAAACCAAATATACCACCAAATATCCTATCCAAATTAAGTGACCCAACCAAATGGACACTTAAATCCAAATAAATCCAATAATAGCCATTTTAATCCAATAGACTCAATGAGTGCATCAACAAAGTAAAAATGTAAAATCCACCAAGCAAATGTTCCACACAAATCTCAACAAAATATTTGAATAATACACTTAAGTCCACACAAGCCTTGTAAATGTTCTACCCAAATCCAAATAAAATCACCTAATCACCTATTTGAAGATCTAAATACGAATGAATGGTAATTAAACCACTCAAAATCTAATGAGGGTCTTATGTATTAAATATTGGTAATATTTTTAAATTTATTACGCTTTTATCAACAAAATATCATTACTACATATTTATCAATACTACAGTAAATTCTCGATAATATCCAGATAAACATATTTATGACAATGCTTACAAATTACCCACCTACACCCATATTCAAATTACACCACATCCATCCAAATGAAGTGAATTCTAATAATGCTTTTAGAGTGAGAAAAAAGGTGTTTTAATAAGAAACGAAACCTTTGCGGGCAAAATTTGAGAGCCCAATATTTAAAAAAGTTTTGAAGTGTTTTTTTTTTTTTGAATTTACATATAGAAAACCGTGGGATACCCAACGTAAAACCTCCACGGGTGAGCCCACTATCCCTACGGCACACCAAGGTTAGGCCATGGAGGCTCGAACCCGCAACCTTCCTATCTTATTACATGAATTGAAGTGTTTTTTTGCCACACTAATATGATATACCCCAAAGTTCATCTCTAAAAAAATGTACATGTGTGAATTAAAATTTTTATCAGCAATTTATAGATATTAAATGGATGATTACTTAATTCCTCATCTTATTATATATTTTTATACATTAGGCTCATCATCAACAACAACAAAAATCCTATCTATCTCATAAAATGACTGAAATTATTTAATGATGCTCATATTTTACTTAGACATATCCATTTCTCTTAAAATAAATTGGTAGTGCTACTGAACTCCCATTCACTTGCATGTATTATATAATTAAAAATTCAATCAAACAAGGTCAAATATATATAAAAAATCCAACATACTTTCTCACACAAAATTTAGTGAGAAAACTGCCTTTAAATAGTTTTTGAGAAGAATATAAAAGGAGGAGAAGATTTTCAACTTTGGGATTCCTTGGGCTTCAAAGTCACTATTTTTTTCTCACACTAATTTACTCTCAATGAATTAGATTTACACTCAATTAAACTTATTTGAGTTGATCTCACCGTTCAATTAAAAAATTGTATGACGACCCACCTTCAATCAGCGCCAATATTGTTTGTTTTGGACTTGACATGTCCATATGGTTTTGTTTTGAGATATACGCTCATATACACACTCCAAAAGACCTTGATGATAGTTGAAAGAGAGCCGCCACTTATCAAAAGACCTCTTTGTGAAGTTTCCCTCCTCTTTCCACTGGTGACCAAATTCAAGCACCATTTTTTAGAAGTTGCATCCCTAGTTACGTAAATCGCTCGAATTCTAACCTTCAAGTACATACTTCAACACTGAACTATCACATTATGACTTTTTAAATTCAATATGATTTTTAATGAATAATATCATCTTTAATTTTTTTTTAAAAATCCATCCAATACCATGTAGTAGACCTACTCTAGTGAATTCCACTTGCTCAACAACGGTGAAAATCATTCATTTATAGTGACTGAAATATTATCCATAATTTAATCATCGTATTTTTTTATTTTTTTATTTTATACATCAAATATCTTATATTATTCAAAATTAAAATAATAGTAAAATGCATAGAATACTCCATGGCGAAACTTCACATGCCTCGTTTTCATATGATGTCAGATGTCGTATGCAACAACGTTGCAATCTTAATATACCTATTGGACTGAAAAACAAATATAAAAGACCATAATTGTGGCCATTTGCTGATCTGGAAATGGTCCCACCATTCACGTGCTCAGATCTGAAAACGAGTATGGATTGGGTGCTGATCTGGCACACACGCGGAGTGAGTAAGTCCACATAAACTAAGCCTTTTGATTAGAGTGAGAATTAAGCTCAGACAATTTCTAAGTATAAAGATGTATAAATTTAGGGTAGTGATCCTCCATAGGAGCTTTGTGTAACTAGGCATGGGTTTAGTTTATTGTTAATTTTACATTTCATATGAATAGTAAAATCGGCTCATTAACCCTTCGCATGAATAGTAAAATCGGTTCACCGAAATTCGCATGAACAGTAAATTCGGCTCGCTGAAATTCGCATGAACAGTAAATTGGTTCTCCGAAATTCACATGAACAGTAAATCAGCTCACTGAAATTTGCATGAACAGTACATCAGATCATCGAAATTTTAGTGTTCATGCGAATGATTCGATTTTACTGTTTATGCGAAGGGTAAAATTGGCAATAAACTAAAACCTATGTCGGGTTAGACAAAATACCCGTGGGAGGATCGCTACCCTAAATTTATCTTTTAAAATTTTATAAAATTATTAAATTTAATGTGAGATGGATCAAATGAAAATGGAATAATAAGTTTTAGAGATTTTCTAATTAAGCACATTTCATTTGTTTTATCGGATTCAATAATTTTAAAAAATATAAAATATATTTTTGTATTTAAAAACTAATGAATAATTTAAATGTTCACAAGTAAACTCCACACTACCCAAATGGGGTCATTTAAAGTCATAGTTAATGTAATAAGATGAGTCTCTTTTACCATGTTAGGTGTGGCATGCCAATTTATTTAAAAAACCCTTGTAAATGAAATTATTTCCAACAAAATGACTTAATTTAAGGAAACTTAAAATTCAAACACAATACAAATTATCAAAATCAAATCCAAATTTCTTGTAGAATATTAATAATAACAACAATAATAATTTCTCATTAACTGTACTCTGAAAAGGATACTTATTATTACAAACATTTTTCTTGTAAATTTGTATATATTATATGATATGCATCTTTAGTGTATTGGATACTTGTTACCATAGACAAATCAAAATTTCATTCTATGTACTCTTTTTTTCCTTTTTAAAGTTAAATGCAGCAAGAGAAGAGATGTTAGCATAAGCAATTTATATCATGCTATATACTTGGGATTGCATGCAGCAAGTTTTAAAATGGAGATTTTAGTGCATTTATTAACAACTAAATTTAAAATTCCCTTATTTTCTCTTATACTAAGGTTTTTTAATTCATTTATTCCCTTTCTTTTGGCCAAATGGATTAATTTTTCCTCCATATATGTTTGTATATATGCATTAGGGCTGCATCTCGGGTCGGGCGGATCGGGTTCCTTAAAACCCAATCTGACCCGACCCGAATTCTCAATCCGAACTTCACAGCCCAACCCGACTTGAATTCTGACCCGACCTGCATTTTGAACCCATTTTAGCCTAATTTTAGCAGGGTTGGGTTGGCTCGAGTCGGGTTAACTTGTAAAATCCTCAACCCAACTCGACCCGCTGACTCGAAATTCTCAACCCAACCCACATGATTTCTTGGGTTGGGTCATGTGAGTCAGGCCAAAACTCGACCCAAGTTGCAGACCTAATATGCATGTGTCTTGGCATGTTAAGAAAGAGTTGGACAACTAAATTTTGAATTTTGTTACTTCATACAAATTAAGGAGATGGTCACTCTAAATATATGTTAAAAGTAAATATTAATAAATTTTACAACTATAATCTTACTAAACAATTTGAAAAAAGAAAAGAAAAAAGAATATTTTTTTATCACCATCAATGTACAATCAATTCTATCACGTATCTACAAGTCAACTTTTTGAATTCTATATTTTGTCCAATTCCCAATAGCGATCACTTTACAATTTATCATATCTTTTCTCAATACACTAGTCCATAGTTTGACGGCCTCATTTCTTAATTTATTCTATTTATAACCATTCATCTTCTTGTATTGTGGTTATTTTTGACCTCTTGTTTATATACTCACACCATCTTAGATGATTTTCTTGATTTTTTTTATTACATCAGTGTGTATTTTAAATATTTCTTTTGACAAATAAATTTATAATTAGAAATTTTCATTTCTATTTTGTTAGTGGAAACTGACTACATGAGATGATTTTTGTTACATTTATACATTTATTTGAATTGAAACCTATATCTCAAAGCTATTTAAAAAAAAAACATGCTTGACCCAAATCTTACTTTTTTACTATATTCTGCTTCTAACATTCAAATACATAGTCAAAAGTATAACTAGCAGAATTCAATTTGAATTGAATTGATTTTAGTCAACTAAATTGTGTTAAGCTCGCCACTCCTCACTTTGGATTTGACTTGAAATCTGACTTCCTTGAATTTATTCAATTGTCCTTGATTGAGTCATATTGAGTTTCTAGGAAATAGTATAGAAAATGTAACATAAATGTTTTGAGTATCAATTTCAGTACTTACTTCAAAATTTTAGAAAATAGATATAATAGAGTTTCCAATATGCTAGTTGCAAATGAGGTTCTATCAATTTTTTTTATAACCTAGGAGAAACCACGAGTCCACCCCAGCGGTCTGTTGTCAAGGTGCGCTTACGCCTAGCTCTCCTAAACCCCTAGAAGAGACGCCCCACACCCACACAAAACGCCTCCAGTTAATGCCGCTGGGACTCGAACTAGTGACCTCTCGCTATGAGGTTATACCAATTTCTGTAAAACAATTGGCAATGCTTTGTCAGTAGCCGTTAGTTTGTAATTTCTTAGTATAGACAATGTAATTAAATGCTTACAGATGAAACGCAACAGATGCTTTAAGGTTGCGGTTATTGGAGGAGACTCAACTTTATCTCTATTACAAAAATCTCTCCTAGACATCAAATGCTGGTCACCACCATTACGTGGCACATCAATACATAATTTGACACGTTGATGCCATGCTATACACAGGCTGTAACGTAGGAAAAGGAACGAGAATATCTCAAGTTTCTCTCCATAACACAAATTCAAAAACTCGGTAATCACTTTACATCTCCTTTAAGGTAATTTTTTTCATGTTATACATTTTCCACTGCAATTATCAAATAAGATAAAGAATCACATATTTAAAGAAACCATGTTCAAAGAAAACTTTGGCATAAGAGAAGCCCCTGCAAAATTTACCATTCATCCAAACATACCCCAATATGATATCTCCTAAATAAACAAATGATTAATAATTGTGAAGATTCTTACTCAAGTAACCACCCATGTGTTCATATTAGTACCTCAATGTAGCCACATAAAATATGCCACCTTTAACACAAATTACCAAGAGTGCCCCCACGTCCTCCTTGAACCAACGTAGACAGCCTAGTGTACAGAGTACTGACCAAAACACACCTTGCAATGGCCCACATTACTGTAACTGCAACTCCACATATGGTAATCTAGGTTGTTCAGTCATTATAAGGGATATTATCATAAATTCAAAAAATTGAGAGATACCCTAGTCATTTTCTTAAAAGAATTGGACATTTTCGTCTTTACATAATGTGAACCTGTTTACTCTTCACCTATAAATGTGATGACAATGACAATCAAATGAAGAATTGCTTTAGAAGAGGGTCCTTTTAACCCAAATATCTCTATTTTCTTTCTACTTCTTCGTCTCTTTCTCTCGTTCGCAATCTCAACAACTCTTACAAACAAGTAAACTCCTTATACCATGAAATCGGGCATTACTCTCGAGTAAAATTCACTCTCTAAAAAGCCCTTTTTAAAAAACTCCACCTTTTGATGCGCTTGTTTTCCTCCACTCAAATCTCGAATCCTCCACTACAAATCAAAGAGAAACAAGAAAACCACAAAGGTTGGTGCATCCATTTGATGTACTTTTACAAGGTGAGTTTCAAACCGCTTTTAAGAAGTATTGTTATGTGCTTCTTTTTAACGCAACTTTAGAGAATTTGAATCTCATATTAGTTGAAATTTGAAAATTCTTCATCTCTTCTTTAAAATATAAAAATATATCTATTTTTTTTTTATTTCATTGGAATACTCTCTATGCATTCTTAGAAAGCCCTAATCATCCTTGGGTTGAAGAAAATAAAAGAAAAATCCACACGGGTGACCTATTACCCCTAGCGCACACCAAGGTTAGGCCATGAGAGCTCGAACTCACAACCTCCCGACAACCAGTTGAACTACACTCATGTAGGTAAAGACAAGACCTTTTTGGGATTGTGGTAGAACTAGATAGAAGGATCCAGAGCCGGCCCTGGCTTAAAGCCAAATCGGCGGCTGCCTAGGACCCCCTAATTTGACCAATGGTGTAGGGCTCCCACCATGCACTTTCCCTAAGACCTAAGACCTCTACCAATGTGATGGACCTAGGCCCCTTGAAATTTCAGAGCGGGTCCTCGAAGGATCCTAACTCCTGCTTCAAATAGAGTAATAGGAGAAGTGTTTTATCACATATAATAGGTGGGTTTTATGATTTCATTGAAAAAGACTTGCTTTAAGCAGTCAATCTTTGATTGAATGGAATTAGAAAAATAAGACACATGAGTTTTCTTCTTTAGGCATTATTCTTTGTGATTTTTTTTCATTAAAAAAAACCTTTTTCTTTTCTGAAGAGTCATTTACCTTATTTTGGAAGCTTGGTAGGAGCTTTCAATTACTGTTTGATTGAATTTAAATAAAAAATAACCATGGATTTTATCTTTTATTACTCTTAATAGGGTTTCTAATTTAATTTAGAAAGAAGTATTGCTTGCCTTTATTTTTTCAGATTCTAGAATCTTTGTACAATGTCTTACCTGCTACTTAATTGAAGGGAAGGTTAAGAGAAAAAAAAACCTGCTACTTGATTGAAGGGAAGGTTAAGAGAAAAAAAAACCGGTTTTTTTTTTTTTTTTTAATTTCTAAGTGTGTTTGTTGTTCTGTGTGGGTAAAGAAAGAGTAAAAATGGAAGGAGTGAGATATAGGAGGAGCGCGAGGATCCTTGCTCTTGACACGTGTAAGCAAGCAAAAGCACCACCTGGTGGGGTCCGCAAGACTGAGAATCGGGCAATGGATGGGAAAGGAATGGGCAGCGGGCAGGGAGTTCATGGGAGGAAAAGGGGCAGGAAAAGGAAGAAGTTGATGGAAGTAGAAGAGGTGGACGTTAATTCAGTTGCCAAGGCTGTTGGTAAGGTAGGCATTTTCTTCTTCTCTCTCTTATTTACTTAATTTATTTTATTATTTCTACTCATTTTGGTGTATCTGTTTTTGTTTATTATCATTTTGTTAAGTTGTTAAAAACAAAAATGACCTTATGATGATTTTTTATACAAGTTTCCTATAGTTATGATATTATTTCATTTTCTATTTTTTTTTTTAATTTATGTATGGGATTTCATAAGAACCCAGTGTAAAACCTGCACGAGTATACCCACTGTTGTTAAGGAATTCCAAGTGAGCCCATGAAAGTTTGAATCTAAGACCTTCCACTTCTTAAAGCGGAAGATTACTGGTTGAACTATTTTATAAGTTTTCCAATTTAACTTTAAAAATTGAATGTAATGGTCAATTTACTAATCATTTGTTAGATTTTACATTCTTAGTTTAGGGAAGTGTTTGAATTTTGTCATCATCTTATTCAACTTGAAAAAATAAACTATCTTTGAAAAAAGCCTTCAAAAATTACTCTCGATGTTCGTGGTTTCATACTCTTTTCCAAACATTTTGATAATGTTAATTTCAATTACTACAACTTAGAGATGGCAACGTGGCCTAAAAACCTATAAATCTAAGAAGTCCAATATAAGAAAAGTATGGCTTGAGTATTAATTTATTGAAATGATCATCTCATATTGATATCTAGTGTATTATACTAAGCACTTACTTATAGAGCTCACTAAATAATGTGGTGATCGATCCATTGAAAATATCATTTTTTAAATATTGTGTCCCACTAAAAAATAATTTGGTTGATTCAATAAAACTATGTTTTTAAAGACGGTAAAGTTTAAAGATTAAAAAAATTTAACTGATCAAATTTAGAGAGCTTAAAAAATGTGGCTTGTTGATTTAATCAAAATGATTTTGGTGAGTTACATGTTTAAAGAATGATCTTTCTGACGAACCCATGACCACTCTATTTGATGACCCTAAACCTAATATGCCGCGCACCAATATCCAGGTGATCATCTCTTATAAACTTATTGCTCAGTTGTTAATTGGACTTGGACCCTAAACAAAAGCCCATTTATAAATCGAGTCGGGCTTAGACATATAGCTAGAAAGCCCAATACCCGACCCAAATAAATCATGTATATATCGTTTTTCCTTTAAATTTTCATGAAGTACACTACAAGTCAATCGTACAGATTGAATGAAAGCACACTCAATGAACTCTAAGTAAACCAAATTCATATCAAAATTTAACTGACAATGACTTGATATTAGTGGTTGAAATCATTAGACATGTTTTTCTTAAAGGACGTCAAGTGATTTCAATCACTAAGATCAAATGATTATAAATTGAAACATATGTTAAAATTTGATTCACTTATAACTCAAGTCTACTTTCAATCTACACAATTGATTTTTTTTAACAAAATGAATGAAATCATTAAGTAAAATGGACTAGGTACTGTGACATCTTACTCGGGCTTTTCTCTTACCTTAAGCTTGGTTACATATCTTATCTTAATCCTTTGTTGGGCTTAGGCTTCCATATTCTAAATTGGGCTCAAGCATGATACAGCATTGGCCCAGACCACTGGCATCAAGTACAGCAATGTGGATTGATGTTTGGATATACCCCTAACCAGGGGTGTAAATCTCGGTTTTGAAACCTTAATATCTCGGCCGATATGATATTTATCAGCCGATATTGATGATTTTTTTTTTTTAAATTAAAAAATAGGAGAGATAAATTTATCGGCCTATACCAAGATTTATACCCCTACCCCTAATAATAGAGGTATATTTTGGTAGAATAAATGATACTTTGTTACACATTCTATTTGGGATGGATATAGAATGGACGTGGGTTATGCAGGATTCAATTTTATTTTATTTTTAATTTGAATGTCAACTCTACTATTCTTTTTATTGATTATTGTTAAGATTAAGGTGTCTAGACTTCTTAGAGTATCTGACTAATTATTGGGGTACGTGCAAACCTCCGTATCCACACACACCTGATAACACTATGGGGAGTGATCATTTTATGTTGAGAGAAACTTAAATCCAAAATCTCTCGCATCTTAGACGAATTCTTGACCGTCAAATCAAACTTTACGGGTTATTATTGGTTCTATTAGTGATGTTGTCTTATATTTGTTATTCCATACCTTAGTAGTCTTGATTGCCCTTTAATTTTACATTTTTTTTTATTTTGATAGTAGTATAAATAATAATAAATCTAGATGAAATTTGCTTAGGAACCTCCTCTTCCTCCTTTCTTTTGCTTAGAAATCTTATCTACAGACTATTTTATTTTGCAGGCAGGACAAAATGTTGATCATTGGCTGACTCCTGGTAAATTTGTTGCAATATTATATATATAATATATATTTAATTATTGTATCCATTTTAATTTTGTATTTAAAATAATAAGTCTAAATAACTTGTACTACAATAGGCAAATCCTCAAGCAGTGCACCCATTATGCCAGAAAAACAAGTGCTTGAGTTGATCCTCGATGCATTACAGAAGTAAGTAATATGTCGACATTTCATTTCTTTTGGATTCATTAAATTCATTATTGTTTTTTACTTCCAACTGCACTTAATGGAAATCGGACATTTCCTTTTGTTTATTTGTCATTATTTAAATAATGAAAAAAAATATGAGTGTCATTTATTATAAAGCTACTTCAGATGAAATTTCATTTTCTGATACTAGTTGAATTGGGCATTAACGGTCGAAAAAACGGTATCGACTGAGATATCGACCGGTATCTCGTAATGAGCCGATATCTTAGCCGATAAAATTCTCTCTCTTTATTTTTTTTTTTTAACAAAAAAGGGCAGATATCGGCCGATATAATGCGGTTTTCAATATCGGCATATCGGCCGATATACGGGCTTAGGGCATTATTTGATTGGAACTGAGTCCTCCATCTAGGGATGAGAATTTAGTGTCTGTCTATATGCAATTAAGTTTAATTCACCGTCGTCGTCATTATTATAGTCACAATTCTATTAATTTAGTGACACCATTTTACTCTTTCATTTGACCTTATTTTTTATATCCCTTCCTTCCACATTTTCACCGGTCTACTTCTCTTCTAACACTTGAAACTTATAATCTCTCGACTCTACATGTCCAAACCATCTCAAACGGATTTCTTTCACTTTGTCGAAATTATTTTTAAACTATCCCTAATATAGTTATTTCTAACTCTATAACTTAGAGTCAATTCACTCATCCAACTAGCATCTGTATCTCTATCACTCAAACTTTATCTATTTGTCTTTGTTTTATTATCCAACATTCTACTCTCGACCTTTCAAGCATAGTATGAATCTTTTGTCACATAATATTCCACTGTAACTATGTTTAATTCTAATTCTAATTTATTAAAAGGGAAATAGAAGTCTTCTAAATTGTTTTATTTTTCGTATGTAATACTCTCATCTCATTTCAGGAAAGATACACACGAGGTATTTGCCGAGCCAGTTGATCCAGAAGAGGTTTGTATTTGATAAAATTCTTTAAAATTCTATTGTTAGTAATTAGTTCCTTTTAACCCATTATAATTATAAATTATGATAGACTTGGAACTTTTGGTTGAGCAGGTTGAAGGTTACTATGAAATTATAAAAGATCCAATGGATTTCGGCACAATGAGGGCAAAGCTTCAAGAAGGAATCTATGAAACTCTGGAGGAATTTGAGGTTTTCTGATTTTTATATTGTTTTTCATTTATTTTAGTTTTTAAAGACCCCACTTTTCCTTGAGTACGAAAGCATTAGCTAAGACTTCACGTGCACGAAAACTTGTTTCAAATCACTGTATTCACCTATACATGTTGAAATAAGCTTTTAAGAATCCATCGAATAATGTGAATTTTTTCTCATTTTATGAAACTCAAAAAAATTGAAAATTCATCTTCAAATAATTTTTAAATGGAATTATGAAAAAAAGCTCAAGTATGGATGTAGTTCAACTAATTGCCTCCCACCTCAAGAAGTTAAGAGGTTGTGGATTCGAGCCCCCATGGCCTAACCTCAGTGTGCCCTAGGGGTACTGGGCTCAACAATGGGAGTTTTATAGAACTGGGTGTGAGTTTTTCACACGTAAATCTAAAAAAAAATAAAAATCTAAATGTGAAACTCTTGAACAAAGTCATTTCCATCAATAAATGCTCTTTATTAAAAGTATTTATCATCATCATTAGAACCATTGTTTTATCTCACAATGAAGGAAATATTGTAATTTTATTTAGACATAGAAAAATAATTTATTTCCTTTCCCTAATTCATTTACTATGAACTTATTGGTCGTAAATCGAGTAACTAAATTGTTTTATTTACATTAATTTTCTTTTTCATACTCATTATTATCTTATAAATTAGATTTCTATTAAATTTGAACTAATTTCAATATACACTTATCTTTGAATTAAGTTCAAATTATATCAGCGATTAAAACTTAATAATCTTTAAAATTATATTGAAATAAATTTCAAATTATAACATTTCCTATTCCAAAATAACTTCAATACTCACATTAAACTCAAACCAAGTGAGGACAATTCATGAATCTCTCTCTAATAAAATCAAACCAGGACATTAAACTCTTCTGTTTTATGACTTTTTATCATCAAGTCGAGAGGAAGACAGAGGAAGATTTTTCTTGCTTGTTAAGACAATTTTCCTTAATTTTTATGAAAATAATTTTTTGATGAAAAAAATATAAGCACCGAGTTTTCGTAGCCCGACAAGATATCGGGTTTACAACATGATTTTGATAACATGGATTATATTCAGGAAAAAAAAAAATTCTAGTGGAATTAATTTTCTCATAATAATTAACAACGTTGGTACTGCAATCCCTAATTCCAATCCAACCCAAGAGATTTGTGGGTTTGTATTAGAAAACTATGAAATGATAACATTTTTTAAGTAGAACTCACTCTCAAAATCTAGTTATTGAGAGGAGAGTGTTTCAAGTGTTATATGGAGTCATTGGTTTCTCAAATTAACCGATGTAGAACTTTTGTCACTTTCAAACTCACCCTCACGAGCAGTTGGACCTTACTCTATGATTGTACGTGGAAACGTGACACACGTGCAGCTGTGTTTTGCGGCTGCACATGGAAACTTCATACCTACCCTCACATTCACTGGGTACGCAGAACCTACTTTGATAACACATTAGAAAATCAAAACATGATAACATTCTAGAGGTAAAACTCACTATAAAAAACTAGCCGTTGAGATGAGGATGTCTCAAGTGTTATATGAAGTCATTGATTTCTCAAATTAACAGATGTATGGCCTTTGCCACTTTCACAGTTTGATACATGCCAGCATCTAGGAAAGGAAATTCTCTTTGCTTCCAAAATCGCTCATGTTTTTTTCTTGAAAATGGAACTGGTATTAGAAAGTGGTTATATTTGTGCATTTTTGTTTGCTACTGATTATTATCACTAATTTATTTTTGAATTCCTGGGTTGCAGAAGGATGTTTTCTTGATTTGCAGCAATGCAATGCTTTTTAATTCCTCGACCAGTTTGTTTTTTAGGCAGGTGGGTTTTCACTTCCAACTGGGTTGAAGCAAGAATTTTGATTTAATGTGGAAATTTCTTAAGGTTTGATATGTTGAAGATCATATGGTTTTCTTGATTGTCTACTGGATTTTCTAGGCTCGTTCCATACAAGAATTAGCAAAGAAGGCTTTTCATGCGCTGAGAACCGATCCAGAAAATTTTGAGATGGAATTCTCTACCACAAAAAGGAGATATTACTTGACAAAGGCAATGAAAAGCCATGGAACTGGGAGAAGTCAGGCTGATGCTGGAAGCTCAGTTGTGAAGTCGAGCAATGCTTTTGCAATGAATGACAGACAGAGTTCTTTACAAGGTCATCTGGGTCTTGGGAGAAACCTCCAAGCAGGCTCTGTGGCTGGTGGTTCACCTTTTGTTGAGAACCAAAAAATTTTAGACCCTTCTGGTATGAAAACAAAGTTGTGCCTGAAATCCATCTCATCTTCTATTCTATTCTATTCTTGGTTGCCGCCTTTTCGTCTAATTTTGTTTTGGCTCCATCACAATCATCCTTAAACACATGCTAATACTTCCCTTCAGCGTCAGAGCTGGAGATACTCGGCTCTCCTCCATATAAGACTGAAGATACAAACCCGACTTATCTCTATGGCACCTTGCTCAGATACAATGTTAAACACATGAGTAGAACTCATCCTTAAAAAAAGGTTTGAAGGATAGGGTGCTCATGTGCTAATAAACTCCAAAATCCAAAAGTCCACCGGCAATGTCTGACTTTTCTAACACTAGAATCATTGAGATTATGAATGATCATAAGAAAATTAGTGTGTTTGATAGAAAGAGTGGTTCTGAAAAAGTTGTCTAAGAACAATTTTTTTTTTTTTTGTTCTTTTAGTGCCCTTTCATTCTCTTTTAAAAGGAAGAAGTGTTTCTACTCAGAAAGAGAATCATTCCCATTCTATCGTGAATGGACTACCAAAAAGACAGAATATTAAAAAAGGAAGGAATTTCCCATAATCAGCTTAGATCTCCCACATTTTGTTATGGGCACATTCTGTACTATTTGATGTCTGACATTGACTTATCCCACCCCCTCCATTAGCTGTTTATGAGGTACCCACCTATTGAATTATAGGGATCACTGAAGATGGATTCTGCATGTCCACAGGCCCGGACTTAGCTATAGGTGGAGTAGGCCACTACCTAAAGTCCCCACCAATGTGACCAATGGCTTTACTCACAATCTCAAGGTCCCTCAAATCTCAGGACTTGCATTGTGCCTAGGGTCACTGAGATTTCAGGGCATCTCAGGACCAACACTGTATGTCCATAATCCTCACCTATTGAACATCCATTCATCTGAATTCTGAAATTCTACTGAAGCAATTTGGTTGCCAATTGAATTAAGTTTGCATGGTGCCGAAAAGAAACTCCCAAGTTTTTAGACCATAAATAGTGAAAACCCCAGTTGTGCCATGAGTTACCTGGTTCTTCCCATAATCATCTCACAAAGTTGCAGCTTTTAGTGTACGTCAGTCATCTACCATCATCATCAAAGTCATTTGTGTCATCTATCTAAGGATGGAATTCGAAACTAGACTTGACAAATTGTTTTCCATGTGTTAATTGTGTTTGAGTCAAACCTGCAAACTTAATACTTGCAACAATAAAGACTTGCCAACTATGTTAGAAGCTCTTGAACTTCGAGTGTTGTATCATCACCATTTAAGTCATTTATCTAATCAATCTAAGATTGACCTTTTTATTTGAATTTGACAAATTATTTCCATGGGTCAATTGTCTATTCAGAATGATTTTAGGACATCTCTCCCCTAACAAGAGGCACATAACCAATTTTGTGTTCATGCCATTAGATTTTGAAGTGCTGACCTTCATTGATTATTTGAAATGTATATTACTGAGGAAACTAATTCCTTTGGTATTTTGCTCTTTTTCAACAGCTACTAGAGAGGGTAGAAAATCTAATCTCAGGGAAGAAGATCGTCGATTTATGAAGAGGCCTTGGACTTCTTTCCTCAATTCTGATGAGTCAACAGTTTATAATGGCCCTAAACAGCTTTTCTATGTAAGTCTATTTTTTTCTAATTTATCTCTTGTTTGTTTTATTTTGTCATATTTTTATATAATTATTACCAAGCTAAGCGGTAGCACTATTTTGAGAACAGCAGTTTCAGGAAAAAAAAAAAAAGAAGAATGAGTTATATGGACTGAACTTGCATGGCTTTCAACTCATGTCTTTCCTGGTTGAATTTGATCCATGCTATTTACCATTCTGCACTTTGATTATGGATATTTAATCCTGTATCTTTTTCAAGTGTTGACACAAGGGTGTTTTCTTGGAGGCATCAAATGCATATAATGAAAGAGCATGTAAGCTACAAAAATTAGCTGCTATTTCCATTTTAAAATTAGAATGTAGCAACATTTTTTATTTTTTTTGTGGATTAACATGTGGAAAACTCATACACAATCTTACTAAAACCCCCACGGATGAGCTCAGTACCCATAAGGCACACCAAGGTTAGGCCATGGGGGCTCAAACCCACAACCCCCCACTTCTTGAGGTGGGAGGCAACCACTTGAGATACACACATGTGGGTAATGTAGCAACATATTTATTTAATCAATAATACCAACAAAAAATATTATTGGTCTCTTGTTTTAAAATCATGGGAGAATGACTCAGTACAAGCCAACTGCATGTGAGACCAAAAAAAAAAAAACTCAAGTTGTGCCAAGGTATTTTGATGGTTTTATAAACTCAACTAGTAGTAGTAGTGAGGAGTGACGAAGTTCTTTCAGGTTCTATGTAAACTGAATAAACCCTACCATTTCAACACTGATTGAACTGAAAGAGGAAAGGAAGTGTATGTAGAGTATCAAAATCAGTACCCAGTACTTATTGGCAATACTAATGATCAAGTTATTTGAACTTTTGATTGAATGTGTGCTGCTTCCTTGTTACATGGATGCTACAATCATTTTCTTTTTGGGTTGAGGTCACTGATCTAAATAGATGCAAATGGTTCTCATTTTCATGAATGAAGAGATTGAAAGCACAATGTTTTTTCGGTGCCTGTCCGTGTTTTTGTGAAATATTTGGTTTTGCTAATGACAACAATGCCCTATCATGTTCTGAATATCCATATTCTGAACTCGGGTTGAGTTCTTGAACCGTTGTCATGTTCCCTTCATTAGGTTGTCATGCTGTATATGTTCATTGCATGTGTGCCTGTGCTCGATTATTCTTTACAGTGAACATTACTAAAGCCTTTGGCTATGAATCAATACCTTTATAAGCAATTTATCTATCCTTGACATGGATGACAGTGATTGATTTCTGATTACATCCTCTTACTTCTGCAGGTTAATCAGGATAAATGCACATACGAAGAAAGTCTGTTGAGGTTTGTAAAAGACTTGGGACCAACGGCACAAAAGGTTGCTCGCAGAAAGTTCGAAAATTTTCAGAATCTTGCATGGAATTTTCCAAGTCCAGCATTGGCACCATCCGAGCGAGCACCCACTGCTTCAAGCAATGCCTTCAACTTCTCAGCTCAGCCACCATCAACTGTTTCAAGCAATGCCTTCAACTTCTCAGCTCAGCCACCATCAACTGTTTCAAGTAATGCCTTCAACTTCTCAGCTCAGCCACCATCAACTGCTTCAAGTAGTGTCTTCAACTTCTCAGCTCCGCCGTCATCAACTGCTTCAAGTAGTGTCTTCAACTTCTCAGCTCCACCATCATCAACTGCTTCAAGTAGTATCTTCAACTTCTCAGCTCAGAAGCCATCAGCTGCTTCAAGTAGTTTCTTCAACTTCTCTGCTCAACCACCATCAACTGCTTCAAGTAGTGCCTTCAACTTGTCACCTAAGCTGCCATCGACTGCTTCAAGTAGTGTCTTCAACTTCTTTGCTCAGCCTCCATCAACTGCTTCAAGTAGTGTCTTCAATTTCTCAGTTCAGCCGCCATCAACTACTTCAAGTAGTGTCTTCAATTTATCAGCTCAGCTGCCATCAACTGCTTCAAGTAGTGTCACAAACTTCTCAGCTCAGCCATTGCCCATTGCTTCAAGTAGTGATTTCAACTTCTCACCCCAGCCAACACCTATGGCTTCAAGTAGGGCTGTCAACTTTCCGGCCCAGCCAGCTTCTACAAGCATCGTCAACTTTCCAGCTCAGTTGCCACATGTTGCTTCTGCCAGTGTTATCAAATTTTCAGCATCTCCCTCTCATCCTCATTCCCATGTTGATGCTGCTGACAGGAATGATGTTTCCAGTACAAGAGAAATGTTTAATCAGAACCAAAGCTCTGAATTCCCTTCATGGTCGCATTTACCCTCGACTCGTTTTGGGAATTCCGATTTTCCAGTCACTTGGATATCAGATGCAAGCAATGAGCGTCTTACTACAATCACAGTGGATTCTGGAATGCCAAGTAACCAAATTCAGTCGGGTGAGCTGAAGAAATGGATTCCAGATTCTAGCAACCTGAGAACAGGCTCTGGAATACCAAGTAAGGAAATTCAGTTGGGTGGGGTGAAGAAATGGATTCCAGATTCTAGCAACCCAAGGCCATCGATGGCGGGCACTATAATGCCAAGTAACCCAATTCATTTGGGTGATACAAAGAAATGCATTCCAGATTCCAGCAATGAGGGCCTGAAAGCAATGATGGCGGGTTCTGGAATGTCAAGCAACCTAATTCAGTTCAGCGATAAGAAGAAATACATTCTAGATTCAAGCAGTGAGTACCTGACTGCAAAGACGGATGGTATTCCAAGTAACATAATTCAGTCAGGTAATTTGACGAAATGGATTCTAGATTCCAGCAACGAGTACCTGACAAAAATGGCAGTAAGTTCTGGAATGCCAAGTAACTTGAACCAATCAGCTGATTTAATGAAGTGGATTCCAGATTCCAGTAATGAGTATCTGACAAGAATGACAGCAGGTTCTGAAATGCCAAATAACCCGATTCAATCAGTTGATTCAAATAAATGGATTCCAGATTCCAGCACAGAGTATCTGATGAGAATGGCAGCAGATTCTGGAATGGAAAGTAACCTGATTCAATCAAGTGATCAGAAGAAGCGGATTCCTGATTCCAAAAATGAGCACCTGGGTGATTCAAAGAAACCGCTTCCAGATTCCAGCAATGAGTGCCTGATGACAATGTTGGCAGGCTCTGGAATGCCAAGTAACTCTCTTCAGTCAGTTGATTTGAACAAATGGATTCCAGACTCCAGCAACCAGTGCCAAACAACAGTGGCAGAAGATACTGTAATGCCAACTAACGCACACCAGTTTGGTGAATTCAAGAAATGGATTCCAGATTCTAGTGATGAGTGCCAGACAACAATGATGGTGGGTTCTGGAATACCAAATAACCTCGTCCAGTCAGGTGATATGATCTCTTCAGAGGTTTCTCAGTCAAAGCTGTTTGAATTTATGTTGAGAAATAATAATGACATGAATGCATCATCATCATCTGCCTGGCCTTTCCAAGTTATGAAGTCACCGGGTCCTAGCCAAGCTCCCGATGCCATGAATGGCTTGTGCTCGCATACTTTCGATGCAGAGAATCAAGCCACAGGGATGGTGCTGCCGGAGCCGAATCAGAGAGCTGGCTCAGTGGAGACGGGTCAATGCTCTTCGTGGCCACGCCCTGAGTTGTGGGGCGCACAGAGTGACCTTGACATGTCATACTTGCAATCGAGCCTAAGCGGGGTCAATTCGTGGGGCGGCAGAAATGGGATCCCGGAGCAGGATTTGCCTACAACATTTGTTACAGAGACCATGTTTTTGGATTCCATGGGTGGTTCTGACAGAGATGTCGGTCCTAGTAATCGGGTGCCACCAAGTACTCAAGATTTATTTGACAAACACCCTGATTTGGCTCTTCAGCTGTAGTTTCTGCTTGAATCCGTTCATCTTAGAAAAAGGTTCTCAGCTTAGGTAAGGTACTCAACGTAGAAACTTAGAATAAGATTCAAATATAATCTCTCTCTCAGGTGGGTCGGGCCTATGATGAATTCTCAAAAATTGGTCAGTCTGCCAAACATTCTGGACATTGATGTAGATTACATTCCCCTGTATCAGTTGTGAATCTATATGCTGGGATGTAATAATACCTCTTTCTCTTTCTAGGGTAAAAATTTCTTCTTTTATTTTTTTTTCTAGAGGTGAAGGGACTGTCAAAAGAAATATTTTGAAATGATGAATGCTTTTATGGTAATGTAGGAAACCAGACAATGCAACATTTCCTTTCTCCTAAGCTTGCTTTCCTATGATGTTTGCTCTCTTTGCAGTATGATACAGATTGCGAATCTAACAATACTGATTCTGACTTTCGATATTAAAAAAGAAAAAAGAAAAGAAAAAGAAAGAGGAACAGTCTTTCCATACCCTTTCAACTGCTCTGAATCTCGTGTCTTCAAGAAACAATCTCTTCATTCCCTATCACTATTTTCAGTGCTCTCGGCCTCTCATCTTTACGAAATAGAGATTTGGGTTTTAAGGTCTCCTCCTCCTCTCTCTTCTTCTTTCACAACGAAAGTCAAGACTTTCTGTCACTCTTTAGAAATTTCGATTTGGTAAATTTCAACAAAAATTTATTTTCAATTAAAGGATATCAAAAATCTATATTGCAAATCAAAAGTAAGCTCTCTCTTCTTCTTTCCCTCTCCAACTTAGAATTGGTGATGATGATACTCATGATGACTATAAAAATATTAATTGCTATTTGGTGATGTTATGAATAATACTTGAAGGCTCATTTTTAATGATTTAAGGAAGTGTTCAGCTTCTCGGGTGAGGTCTATGGTTCTTGGGTTTTTTCCTGAGTCGGGTTTGTTCTTAAAAGTTACGTAGTTTAAGTAATTCGGGTAAGATAAGATTTAGGTTTGAAAAAGTTCGATTTGAACCCTAACCATCCAACTTACACCCCTAATTCTTCTATCCATCACCTCAATCAATAATAGAGTTCTACTCTCAAAATCACAAATGTTCCTCATACGTATTGGATTGTTGTTATCCATTTTTTTTTACCTATTTTTTAGCTCCATCCTCTCTCCCCCACCCACCGACCCCAATTACCACTAGAATTCCTAATTTTTTTAAAATCCACGCTTCAAACTAATACTTTGACTTTACAACATGAAAAGAAAAAGAAAAAGAAAATTAATTTACTTATAGGTGTGAATGTTGATAAAGATAATGCCTGTTTTCTCTACTTTTTTCACAATAAGATGACAGAAATAATACTTGGCAAGACGAGTGAGAGATCTACGCCTAGTCGAACATGACAGTTTTCAAACTCCCAATCAATGTTATCAAAACCGGACCGTATAACGAACCGTCTTCGAGAAATTTTGGGCTCAATCGGGTTCAATCATATTCAACCGGATTCAACCACTTTAAACCGGTTTCAAACACGGTTAAAGCCAGTCAAGTAATAATATATTATATATATTACAAATAACATTTACTAAGACACTTTTTACAAATACCATTAATATAAATATTAGAAGTAACATTCAAACTCTAAGTAATATAAAAATGGTAAGACACTTTTATATGTCAAATATACCCATTTCTTAACATTAAACAGTGAACCGCGGTTCACGACTTAAGGTTTTAACCTCAAAAAATTGCAGTTTGATATGGTTTTCTGTAGCCTGATTAAAAATTTGGTTTTTAAGCCAGGCCGAACCGCGAACACACGAACCACCAGTTCGACCACTATTTAGTCCAGCTTTGATAATAATGGTCTCAATAGACTACGACTGGATACTTGTTCTGCATAAAACATAATTTCTAAGTGTTAATAAATAAGATCTAATAGGTAAATCAATAATAAATGAAAATCAATTCAGCATAATCAAACAATTTATTATGTATACACATATTCAGCATTTACATCAAAATTTAGCATATAATTACCAAATGAAGTTTCTCTCACCTCGTGTCATATAAACATACACATCATAATATTTATGGGTTCCTAATTCAAGTCATTAGGTCTTTAATTACACTGTAGAAGTGGAAATCTCCAATTCCCGTACACTATTGGACTCTCAATTTAAGTCCACGAGTTAGGAGATAACTTGGGGTGAAAACCCCAATTTCCAACTTTCCTATAGGTTCAATTAAGTCAACAACTCAAAATTTGAAACCTACAGTTCATTCAATGGGAATTCAACTCATCTTAGAATCCGATCATTCTGCTTAATAAAAAAAAGCCCCTAATTTCTTATAATTAGGGATTTATACCTGATTTTATAAATACAAAATATATTAAAAATATCCTTTTAGTGAGGATAGTCGGTCGTTATATTTAACAAGAAACAAAAATGAAAAACTCACCAATAGAGAGTTGGGACTGAAGTGGATCTTTAGAGAGGATAATAAGGCCTAGAACCAAGCCCCTAAACTATAACTCATCTTCGTTTGTAAGGCAGTTAAACCCAAAATGAGTATATTCTGCAATCAATATTAAATAATTTATATTAATAAAAAATGAAAATAATTTAGAAAATTGTAAAGCCAAACACAAAAAAACATCTGTCCTGACTTTTAAAAACACTTATCACCAATTATCATAAAAAATCAAACTCTTTTAATACCTCCAAGTACGAAACCTCCCGACCCAAAATGCATATCTTCCGGAACGGTGTCTTGATGAAAAGTATATCGTACAACAAATGTGAGGGTGACCCCAAACGCCGGAACAAGTCTTCATATTAAAGGCTTCTTGATCGAACATGCATACATCATGGAACCGAGTCCTGACTCGGAACTTTTCGTTCTAGGTCAACAAATTGGGAATGCGTTAGAAACACTTACCAGCAAAAAAATAGGTGGTTTTGCGGTATATCAAATCGAATCAATTCATATTGGTGTTCATAGCTAAACTATAAGGAGAGGAAACCAAAAAGAGACGAAGGAGAGAGTTGTAAAATGGTTGTGTCAGAAGAATATGTGGTTTTGGAAAATGATTGCTTTAGAAAAATAAGTGATTTTGCGGTATATCAAATCAAATCGAATGAGAGGAAGGAGAAAGTTGGAAAATGGTTGCATCGTAGCTAAACCAGAAGAAGAGGAAGGAGAGTTGCGTTGCAGCATAAATAGGAGTTGAAAAAAGTTGATGAAATGGAGCAAAGGGAGGGCTTTACATATACAAGAGTGTCGCCATACTATTTTTATTTTTTTTGAATTGATATATATATATATATATATATATATATATATATATATATATATATATATATATATATATATATATATATATATATATAGGTAAAGAGGCACCAGAGGTATAAATACAAAAAGAGAAAGAAAAAAAAAACAAGAAATAGTAAAGCTGAAAAATAAAGAAGGAGAGTCCTCAAACAAGATCAGCACATTCTTTACAGGCGCGCAAAATATCAGACATAGCAATATTCCTGAAATCATGTAAAGAAGCTGCCCAAGAAGCATACTTAGCAATAGCACGTCTACCAACCACCACACTGGTCTCACTAATATTTTTGAACAACCTATTATTTTGTTCAAACCAAATGCTCCAAACAATGACAAATAAAGATAACTGCCACAAACAATGACAAATAAAGATAACTGCCATAATAAGGAGCATTTAGGCGAGACGAAAACAATGTCCTAAGCAAAGGACAACTCAACAATCGACGATGGCATCACCCAAGCCACCCCAAACTAATCAAGAATCGAGTACCAAACTTTAGAAGAAAAGGGGTAGTGTAGGAGAAGAGGATTCGCCTCTTCAAAGGCATGCAAACAAAGAGGGCAACGCTAATCACAATTCTTCATCTTTTTCGAAGATTGTCCGGAGTCAAAATCTTCCCCAAACCAGTCGTCCAAAAGACGTTAATTGCCTTCGGAGGAGCTTTGGATTACTAGATATTAGGATTAACAATAGCAGTCCAGCGGGCAAAGCAATCCACATACAGAAAGACTTGACAGAAAATAACTCATAAGGATCAGGCCACCAAACAAGGTTGTCATCAACTAAATGACGAATCCTGTAGGCCAAAACAGAACAAAGAAGATCCAAGAAAGCATATGTTTCAGAATCAGACAGATTACGGTGAAAAAAAATGTCCCAAACAACTTGCTCACTACTAATGGTGTAGATATAAAAAAAGGTCCCTTGAGACCTTAAACAAAGGCGATAAAGAGAAGGATACTAGGTGACAAGAGTAGAGCTAGCGCAACAAGTATCAGTCCAAAACTTGATCATATCTTCACGCCCAGTGTTAAACTTGATACCTTCTTTGAATTTGTCAACACAAGCAGCAATTGCACGTATTAATGGAATATGTTGCACCTTCTTCACGCCACATCCTTGAAGCTCTACGCGGATCCGGATTGATATCCAAACACGATTCCCCAATCTGTACTTACACATGAGGATCCAAGGGAAGTAATCATCAGAGCCCAATCTCCATATCCACTTAGAAAGAAGAGTAATATTAGTGGCCTTAATTGGGCACACACCCAATCTGTCACGGCCCGACCCAATGGACACGTGACAAACAATAATAATATTTTATTTTTTTTATGCATACGCATCTCATTGTCCAAACACGTGACACTTACACTTGTTACGAGATTCCTACGGATCACAGGACTTATTGAATCCTTGATTTGATCGAACTGAATTATCAGCTGCCTACGTACTCCAATGGATATCAGATCCTGTAGTTCTCAATTCATTTATTTCATGGCACTAACCCCGTGTTATTCATGATATCACATCAAAACATTCTAATTACCCTATCGTAGGCCTCATCAATAGAATAGATCTCATCTATCACGGATCTAGCCAATCAAACGTCTATACCAACCATAGAAACACCGTCAAGCATGCGGTTAATGTCACACATGGGATAAACCTCAACCATGGGACCTATACCCAAACATAAATACATCCCTCCTCGAGGATAATACTCTAAATATGGGTCCAATCCTTTATGTAATCAATGCCCTCTATGGGAATATCTATCCACAGTATACAATACTCATCAATGGTCACAAAGCCCTCTATGAAAATAACCATCCATGGGAAAATAATATATATCCATAGAACCATCACGTCCACCATGGGTCCAATACGTCTACCATGGGACCACTATATCTATCATGGGGTCAATATGTCCACCATATAATCAATATCTATGCATGAATCCAATATGTCTACTATGGGAACAACATCCATGGGATTCATCATCCATCCGATCAATGAGTATCATCTATCCATGGGTAATAACCATCCATGAATATATTCACTCCATGAGTATAATCTATCCATGGGCATAACTCATACATTCGTAGAACCAATATGTCTATCATAGAACTAACAGGTCTAACATAAGACCGATACGTCTATTATGAAACCAACATGTAAACCATAATATCAATACGTCTACCATGAGACCAACATGTCCACCATAATGCCAATACTTCTAACACGGGACTAACATGTCTAACATAAGACCAATATGTCTACTATGGGACCAACATGTCTACCATAATACCAAAACGTCTACCATGGGACCAACATGTCTAATATAAGACAAATACGTCTACCATGGGACCAACAGGTCTACCCTAAGACCAACATCCAAGTACCACCATGGGAACCATCATCCATGGGTATACACATCCATCCCTGGTAACACTCTATCAGTGAGTATCATCTATCCATGGATAATAATCATACATGAATATAATCCCTCCATGGATATAATCCATCCATGGGCATAATTAATCCACGGGCACATCATCTACCATGAGATCTTCTATCCGTAGGAACAACACTCGAATGAATCACTATGTGACTGTGTCAACAATATCAAATCATCATATCATATCATAAATATACCACGACCCCTAGCAAGACTTAGGGCCCATGACTTACTAAGCGGGAGACCTAAGACTAGCGTGATCAAGTCTACCTCGCCCTGCATCCATTCACCTCAAGGGTGATTCAGTTAAGATTTAAGGCGGTCGGACCGTGTCTAACGAAGCTAACACCACCCACAAGGGGTAAAATAGTATCTAGCTCTGCGCATCACCTCACATCAAGTGTGCTAAATAGCCGTGAGAGAGCCCTCCAGTGCGTAGCATGTGAGGAACCTACTACTCGACGGCAACCCTACGGGACCAAGTCTCCGTAGTCGACAGTCCCGAATACCTCTCTGAAATGGTCAGTCAACCATCATAATCACGTGAGGGACGTACCCATACCACGTTTCAATATCAAGTGACCAAGTCACATATACATCTCAATGCCACAGCCTCCATATGGTCATATCGAGGCTCCGACGATCTCACGGCTACTCTAGGCCTTACTCATGAAATCTATATATTTATCTCATCATTTTACCTATACAAATGTGAGACACAATGATCCACTGGTCGGACAGTTTCCTTTTTCAAGAGACTGAGGCATAACGTTATCAATATCACGTGAGACATGCACCCATTCCACTCTTCAATATAATCAATATCACGTGAGGGATATACCCATACCACGTCTCAAAATAATCAAGTGACCTAGTCACGTACATCTCAGTGCCAAAGTCTTCATCTATCCATCTTAAGAATTTTCACAATTCTCTAGCCACTTTAGGTTTTACTCGAGAACAAACATATGTTTCATCATATCGAGACTCCCAATGCATCATAACCTCTTCGGGCCGCTTTCGAAGGATCCAACATCTAGCATTATGGTCTATATTAGGGAAGGTATATCCCACCAATCCCTTTATACCCTTCACATTTGCTCAACATCTTACATCATCCTAAATTTAAATGGATGACACAATGCATCTCTTAATCAAGGTAAGTCACAATGCTCTCAATTGCTTACGTACCACATAGTGGATCAGATCCACCGTAATTCATCATTTTCACATTTGGGTTGACATTGAGGAGTGGTGCTACTTTTACTTTGGGAAAATCAAGCAAGTCTTTCTTAGCATTTACATTACATTTCATGCATTCTCAATCATGCTAGCCCATTCCCATTGTAGCACAAGTTAACCCTCTTGAATTCTAAGATAATTGACCTTAACTCACCCATATTACTTAGTCTAACCATTTATCAAGTTCATCTTCAAATCATGGAAATTTGTTTTACAAATTGTTAGATCGATCCACCACAACCATTATCAGCATAGGTACTTACTAGTGATGTACACATCATCACATAATCCAAGCATTACATTAAAACACATTCATCATGCTAATTATATGAGTTACCCATCTAAGAATTCCGATAACAATCATACGAATTCATTTGATACATACATTACTCATAATCATACACAAGTATGGAAAGTTATCAAGGTCTTACATTACACATTTTGGAAAATCATATATTCTATTATACTTTAACACATCATAAATCTATTAATTCTCAATTATAATAAACATCTAATCATAAGGAACTTGGAAAACTCAAACATATGTATCTGATAAAATATATTCACATCAATCACATATAGACACATAAGGAGGTCAAACTATAACCTTACACAACTATGTATTGGAATATGCACAAAGCAATATTCACTCAAACATATTATCACACACCTTCTAAGCATGGAATTTTACAAATATTCTCAATGCTCCAAGTGTATTGCACTCTCCAATTTTACCCAATGTTATCGAACTCGAGTCATATTGAAAATGGTCTATTGGTGTGAATCGAAAATCGTAAAATCGTACGATTCATATATCCTCTTATTCTCATAACCATTTTGTTGACCTGAGCCATTACACAATCACTCATAAGTTGGAGGAAAGCAAACTTGGGCCAAATTGACAATGTGATATTTCCTCTTTTCCTCATGGTTGCACCAAAAGAAATTCCTCATAATCTTATCCATCGACTGAATAACCTTTTTTGGACAATGGAAGGAAAAAAGAAAATAAACAGGCAATGCAATTAGGGTTGATTTGAAAACAGTGATTCTTCTAGCGAAGGACAAGTACTTTCCTCTCCACGAGACTGGGTGCTTACTGAACTTATGGATGATTGGTTCCGACTGAAAGTAGCGAGGTAACCCATTATAGAGAGGTAGCCCCATACTATCACGTGGATGTTAAAAACGGTCGTACAGTCGTGCATTTGGAATTAGGTAAGTATAAAACAAACAAATCAAATTATATTTAATTAAAATTGAATTATTTTTTATCTAAGGCGCTAACTCAAATTATAAATTTGAAAAGTAAAAAAAAGGAAATAAATGAATATAATTTAATGATATTCTCGTGTTTTGAAGGATGAGAAAACACTAGTACGATCTCTGGTGCTACCATGTGACTAACCCGACTAGGTTGCGTGGGCTTAGGGTGCGGGTCCGGTGTGATTAATTATGTTGGATACAGTACCTCAGGGATACCCATCGTAAAATATATATATATATATTTACCTTAAAAAATAAAAGTATTGAATCAAAATTATTTCCCTACTATCACAAATGAATAACCTCAGTATAGAAATATGTGTACATACACAAAGTGAATGCTCTTGATTTGGGCCTAGGTGTTTTTTTTATCACACAATTCACTGTCTCACAATAATATTGGAATATATTATAGTTTCTAATATTTAACACTTTTCCTCAATATATTTTGGGATGATGTCCAACATTATTAAATATATGGCCACGTACAATATAATTTAAGTGTTTAAAACAAAATATAAAAGTGAAAAATAGGAATTTGAGGGGGGGAATCTCAAAATAGAGAAATATGAGTTCTCAATTAACTCATTCTCCATATTTTATAATAGGAAAATTGTAGGTATCATCTGGATGTCCATTTGAAAAAAAAAAGTGTTTATTAACTACATACAATAATATTAAAAAAAAATGAAATCTCTAATTAGTTGGACTATTCATTTTTTTTTTATATGTGAACATGGACATTTGAGCTTCAAATTTCATATTAAATGATGAAAATGACGGTTGTAGACTAAAAACTTTAGATCTTAGATGTACTTTATTTTATTTTTCTATGTTCTTTGCTTTTGAAGTACTGAATTATTTAATAAAAGTATGTGAAGTTTTAGGTTTTAGTTAATTATTTTTTCTTTAAGCATGGAAGGCGTCTTAACCCAGCCTTTTGCGAGGTGCTGCTCTCGCTTTTTAAAATGGTGTGAAATTATAATTTTGCTCTTTAGCCTCTTAATTTTTTAGTTACGATTTTTTAAGCCTAAAATTATACCATTTTCACTTAAAATGAGTCCCAAAGTTTATAAAATTGAGAGTATATGAATTTTGATACCTTGCTTGTAGAAATCAGTCGAGAAACCACCTCCCTGCCAACTAACACCTTTGCGCGTTTGGCTCGGCTTTTCAAACAAGGCAGTTTCTCAATCAATTTCTACAAACAATGTCTCAAAATTCATATACTCTTGATTTTATGAACTCCGGGACTAATTTCAAGTGAAAAGTATATAGTTTTAGACTTCAAAAATAGTACCCAAAGAATTAACAAGTGAATGCCATTTTTCCTTAGTTCTTTGGATACGGTTTGGACAAAATTGTAATTTCACACCATTTTTTGGAAAAAGATTTTTTTGTAGAATGATGAGTAAGAATTCATTCAAAACAAAGCTCAAAATAGATACAAAATGCCCACAGCCCGAGCCAGGCCGACACAGCCCACAATGGGCCCAAAAAATTTAAGGACCCAAAAGTCCAAAAAAGAAAACCCACAATTTGGGCAAAACAGGCCGGTAGGCCCAAACAAAATTAGATGGAGATCCTAGCAAAAATTCCAGGATTCCCAGCAGTATGTAAAACCGAAAGATACTGGATCAGGTAGTCCACTTTTCTAGCTATCCTTGGGCCATGAGAACCAAATAAGTTTAGGATGTCCCTGATAGCACAAACATGGCTATGATGATTCCAAGTGTTAATCTTTGAGCAGGAGAAGGGAAACCAAGTCCTCACAGAGCAACAACTGTTTTACCGGGTGACCAAGGTGGAAGATGGATAAGAAATTTTCTGAGTAAAGATTAACATGTCCAGGAGACCCTGATGAGGCAGGCAGAAGACACCGCCCAAATTAGCTTCTCTACACTAGTAGAGAGCACCAACTTTGGGACCATCAATTGAATTTAACTGGGTGATTAAGAGGAATCCCTGGTCAGAAATAGTTGTTGAATCAGGGGGCTTCGAGATGACAAGAAGGGGTGGAGGAAGGTTCCACGCAGCTGAGAGAGTGCCCCTGAGCTTCAACGGATCAACATTTGAACAGAGGAAGAAGATACGATTTTTTATGTCATGGATTACCTTGTGGTAAAGTTGGTCCTCGTTGCTCAAGAACATTCTTGCTTTTCTTTTGTACCATAAGTGCCAAATGAAGACCATAAAAACCAAGTTAGCTGACCTACCACCTCCTGTTGGGATCGGTGGCTCAACTTCCACCTATATTTTCTCCTTTAAAGGAGGAATGGCTGGCGTGTGGAATATCTCAATGGATATGCTTGACGTGTGAAGATCTATGGAGATCTACAAGGAATAGAAAACTGCCCGTTATGGTGTCCTTGTATATCTATATATACAGAAGAATATGAGGATGAAGGTGTGCCCTTTGGCCATGTGATACAGACGGGTATCCAAGGTGTGTATGATGGGCTACACATCAATGGCAAGGAAGAGGCAGCCAACGTGAAGTGGTGTGGAATCTCAGGAGCAACACACGGCAGAGAAGAACCAAAGAGGGGATGGCCTTTTGGCCGTGGGCTTCTATGCCTTCGGGTCTCAAGCCTTTGGCCAAGTGCTGCATGTGATGAGGGCCTGACATGGCCGCATGCAGGAAAGGGTGTGTGTGGGATCACACCATCAACGGCAGAAGAGGACAGCTCGCTGGCCGAAGAGGGGCGTAAGCAACAGTGCAATACCGCTGCAGATTTGAGTTGTAAGATCTGTGAGTGGCAGACAGCAGGAGTGCGGCTGGAGAGACGAAGCCCTTTCGCCAGAGCAAAGGTGGAGATCTGTGTGTGTGTGGAACACACCATCATCAGAGACGCTCGCGTTTGAGAAGTATGTCGGGATTGCTCGTAGGACGCAGGAAGCGTAGAGGGAGGAACATAGAAGTTTGGATTCACTATTCTGGGTATGAGAGAGATTCACATCAACTGAGAGATGACGTCGATGTGTCTTATACAGGGGTGTACAAGGGGCTCGGGACTTCGAGTTTGGGCTCATGACTCAAGGGAGTCATCATTGTTGTACATATATATTCTTTCTCATATAGTGAATATTCTGTCATTCCGTGAACGTAGGCCGGGTGGGCCGAACCACGTTAAAATATTGTATTGTGCTATGTGTTTATTTCCGTTCAATTTTTTCTTGTTTCCGCTCGTAACGCTAACACCTCCCACCTCGACTGCCAAAGCATCAAACCCAAAAACTAGCTTTGTAAATTCTACTACCATATTGATGTTGGTGCTTAGCTTTACGCTGGGGTTTGTAGAATCTAGTGAAGGAAAGAGAGCGAAATCATGAATCAAAATGATCCTAAAACTGCTTCACTGTAATATTTTTTGTTCTCCAAACATTTTTGAGCTACAAAATCAGAAAAATGGAAATCCACATTAAATTTTGTTTTATAACCTTAGCAAAATGTCATGAACAATCAATCCATTACAAGTAGTGTCGAGTTTAATGATCACTCTGTTACAAGCAACTATACACTCGAGCCATGTGCAACCCGCCTACTTCAAAATAGATGACACATCCATTTTGTATTGCATGATTGAATCTGATACTTCAGTTTTTTTGGGGATGTTCTTCGGTTCAAACCCAATAAGTGGGTGGTAGTGGTACTAAAAGAAAATCTAATTTCTTTTTATTTTTTTTCATGGATTGTACCAATAACGGCAGTAATGCTACAAGAGCAGCAACAAGCAACAACCACCATTTCAATGTCAGCCGCCCCATTACTGCAACATTTAAACATCTTCACATTCCTTATTAACTCACACAAATTTTCAGGAACTAGGACGAATAAATTGTTTTATTTTATTGATTGAGTATTTAATTTATTATTATAATTCAAATTCTCAGGAATTGATTTGTTTAAACTATAATTGTGAACAATTGTATATACATTTTTCTAAAGTAGAAATTGATAAACCAACTACTTTCATTGAAATTTACATGTAAAAATCTTAGACATTTCTTGGGTTAAAATTTTCTACCATTTCTTTATTTAATTATGGAACGCAGAATACAACGAAAAGCATATTAAGTTATAGTGGAGAACTCGATTTGGCCTCTCTTTGTGTATTTTAAAAAAGTAATCAAAAGACAAATGAATTAAAAAAACTGCACCCTAAGTTCGGCTAACACAAATAAGATTGGCGTTGGATCAGATTAGGTGAAAAAGGAAGAAAAACTAATGTTATTTTAAAGGGCTAAAACAATAATCTAAAATCTTCAATTTAATTAAATTAGAAGAGGGTCCTTCAAATTTATCCCACAAATAAATCTGGGCTCAAAATGGTGACGCCCAAAACTGAAACCCATCCGCAATGTGAAACCAATTTGCGGAATAGCTTAAGAGTTAACCTATTTACAACTTTTTTTTTTTTGAAAATTAAGTTCAAAAAAAAAGAGGCACAAACAAGAAAAAAAAAACCTTAATGGGCCCTTTTCAAATGAGGCCTAAGGCGACGGCCTAACTTGCCTTATGGTTAGGCCAGACATCTTACGAGCATGAAAAAAATGTGCTGATCTCGCTTGATATTATAGTGATTTTGAACTGCCTTTTGTTTTTTCTTTTTCTCTTACTCGTGCATGGTCTTAATGCTTTCTCTATATGTATTTGCACCTTGCCTTTTATATAATATATAAAGCATTTAAAAAAAAAAATCAAATAGTAGCAGTAGTAGTGAAACTGAATAAACCCTACCATTCCGACCCTGATTGAACTGAAAGAGGAAAGGAAGTGTATGAAGATTATCAAAATCAGTACCTAGTGCTTCTTTTTTGGTAATACCAATGATCAAGTTATTTAAACTTTTGATGTAATGTTGGTCGAATCAATATGGGAAGATTTTAACTGCTGCTTCCTAGTTACATGGATGCTACAATCATTTTCTTTTTGGGTTGAGGTCACTGATCTAAATAGATGAAAATGGTTCTCATTTTCATGAATGAAGGGATTAAAAAAAAATGTTTTTTGGGCTTGTCTATATTTTTGTGAAATATTTGGTTTTGCTAATGATAACAATGCCCTATCATGTTCTGAATATCCATATTCAGAACTTGGGTTAAATTATTGAACTGTTGTCATGTTCCCTTCATTAGGTTGTCATGCTGTATATGTTCATTGCATGAGTGCCTGCGCTCGATTATTCTTTACAGTGAACATTACTAAAGCTTTTGGCTATGAATCAATACCTTTATAAGCAATTTATCTATCCTTGACATGGATGACAGTGATTCAATTCTGATTACATCCTCTTACTTCTGCAGGTTAATCAGGACAAATGCACATATGAAGAAAGTCTGTTGAGGTTTGTAAAAGACTTGGGACCAACGGCACAAAAGGTTGCTCGCAGAAAGTTAGAAAATTTTCAGAATCTTGCAAGGAATTTCCAAACCACAGCATTGGCACCATCTGAGCGAGCACCCACTGCTTCAAGCAATGCCTTCAACTTCTCCGCTCACCCACCATCAACTGTTTCAAGTAATGCCTTCAACTTCTCAGCTCAGCCACCATCAACTGCTTCAAGTGGTGTCTTCAACTTCTCAGCTCCGCCGTCATCAACTGCTTCAAGTAGTGTCTTCAACTTCTCAGCTCCACCGCCATCATCAACTGCTTCAAGTAGTGTCCTGCTTCAAGTAGTTTCTTCAACTTCTCTGCTCAACCACCATCAACTGCTTCAAGTAGTGCCTTCAACTTGTCACCTAAGCTGCCATCGGCCGCTTCAAGTAGTGTCTTCAACTTCTTTGCTCAGCCTCTATCAACTGCTTCAAGTAGTGTCTTCAATTTCTCAGTTCAGCCGCCATCAACTACTTCAAGTAGTGTCTTCAATTTATCAGCTCAGCTGCCATCAACTGCTTCAAATAGTGTCACAAAATTCTCAGCTCAGCCACTGCCCATTGCTTCAAGTAGCGATTTCAACTTCTCACCCCAGCCAACACCTATGGCTTCAAGTAGGGCTGTCAACTTTCCAGCCCAGCCAGCTTCTACGGCTTCTACAAGCATCCTCAACTTTCCAGCTCAGTTGCCACATGTTGCTTCTGCCAGTGTTATCAAATTTTCAGCATCTCCCTCTCATCCGCATTCCCATGTTGATGCTGCTGACAGGAATGATGTTTTCAGTACAAGAGAAATGTTTAATCAGAACCAAAGCTCTGAATTCCTTTCATGGTCGCATTTACCCTCGACTCGTTTTGGGAATTCTGATTTTCCAGTCACTTGGATATCAGATGCAAGCAATGAGCGTCTTACTACAATCACAGTGGATTCTGGAATGCCAAGTAACCAAATTCAGTCGGGTGAGCTGAAGAAATGGATTCCAGATTCTAGCAACCTGAGAACAGGCTCTGGAATACCAAGTAAGGAAATTCAGTTGGGTGGGGTGAAGAAATGGATTCCAGATTCTAGCAACCCAAGGACATCGATGGCGGGCACTATAATGCCAAGTAACCCAATTCATTTGGGCGATACAAAGAAATGCATTCCAGATTCCAGCAATGAGGGCCTGAAAGCAATGATGGCGGGTTCTGGAATGTCAAGCAACCTAATTCAGTTCAGCGATAAGAAGAAATACATTCTAGAGTCAAGCAGTGAGTACCTGACTGCAAAGACGGCTGGTATTCCAAGTAACATAATTCAGTCAGGTAATTTGAAGAAATGGATTCTAGATTCCAGCTACGAATACCTGACAAAAATGGCAGTAAGTCCTGGAATGCCAAGTAACTTGAACCAATCAGCTGATTTAATGAAGTGGATTCCAGATTCCAGTAATGAGTATCTGACAAGAATGACAGCAGGTTCTGAAATGCCAAATAACACGATTCAATCAGTTGATTCAAATAAATGGATTCCAGATTCCAGCACAGAGTATCTGATGAGAATGGCAGCAGATTCTGGAATGCAAAGTAACCTGATTCAATCAAGTGATCTGAAGAAACGGACTCCTGATTCCAAAAATGAGCACCTGGGTGATTCAATGAAACCACTTCCAGATTCCAGCAATGAGTGCCTGATGACAATGTTGGCAGGCTCTGGAATGCCAAGTAACTCTCTTCAGTCAGTTGATTTGAACAAATGGATTCCAGACTCCAGCAACCAGTGCCAAACAACAGTGGCAGAAGATATTGTAATGCCAACGAACGCACACCAGTTTGGTGAATTCAAGAAATGGATTCCAGATTATAGTGATGAGTGCCAGACAACAATGATGGTGGGTTCTGGAATACCAAATAACCTCGTCCAGTCAGGTGATATGATCTCTTCTGAGGTTCTCAGTCAAAGCTGTTTGAATTTATGTTGAGAAATAATAATGACATGAATGCATCATCATCATCTGCCTGGCCTTTTCAAGCTATGAAGTCACCGGGTCCTAGCCAAGCTCCCGATGCCATGAATGGCTTGTGCTCGCATACTGTCAATGCAGAGAATCAAGCCACAGGGATGGTGCTGCCGGAGCTGAATCAGAGAGCTGGCTCAGTGGAGACGGGTCAATGCTCGACGTGGCCACGCCCTGAGTTGTGGGGCCCACAGAGTGACCTTGACATGTCATACTTGCAATCGATCCTAAGCGGGGTCAATTCGTGGGGCGGCAGAAATGGGATCCCGGGGCAGGATTTGCCTACAACATTTGTTACAGAGACCGTGTTTTTGGATTCCATGGGTGGTTCTGACAGAGACGTCGGTCCTAGTAATCGGGTGCCACCAAGTACTCAAGATTTATTTGACAAACACCTTGATTTGGCTCTTCAGCTGTAGTTTCTGCTTGAATCCGTTCATCTTAGAAAAAGGTTCTCAGCTTAGGTAAGGTACTCAACTTAGAAAACTTAGAATAAGATTCAAATATAATCTCTCTCTCTCTCTGGTGGGTCGGGCCTATGATGAATGAGCTACACAGCTCAAAAATTGGTCAGTCTGCCAAACATTCTGGACATTGATGTAGATTACATTCCCCTGTATCAGTTGTGAATCTATATGCTGGGATCTAATAATACCTCTTTCTCTTTCTAGGGTAAAATTTTCTTCTTTTATTTTTTTTCTAGAGGTGAAGGGACTGTCAAAAGAAATATTTTGAAATGATGAAAGCTTTTATGGTAATATTGGAAAACAGACAATGCAACATTTCCTTTCTCCTAAGCTTGCTTTCCTATGATGTTTGCTCTATGATACAGATTGCAAATCTAACAATACTGATTCTGACTTTCGATATTAAAAAAGAAAAAGGAAGACGAACAGTCATTCCATACCCTTTCCACTGCTCTCAATCTCGTGTCTTCAAGAAACAATCTCTTCATTCCCTTTCACTATTTTCAGTGCTCTCGGCCTCTCATCTTTACGAAATCTCCTCCTCTCTCTTCTTCTTTCACAACGAAAGGCAAGACTTTCTCTCACTCTCTTCAGAATTTCAAATGACTAATTTGATAGTCATTTCCCCCTTTCCTTTATTGTTCAAAATTTTTGAGTTGATAAATTTCAATAAAATTTATTTTCAATTAAAGGATATCAAAAATCTATATTGCAAAAAAAAAAAGAAGTAAGCTCTCTCTCTCTCTTCTTCTTTCCCTCTCCAACTTAGAATTGGTGATTGATGATACTGATGATGACTATAACGATATTAATTGCTATTTGGTGATGTTATGAATAATACTTGAAGGCTCATTCTTAAATCTTTAAGGAAGTGTTCAGCTTCTCGGGTTAGGTCTATGGCTCTTGGGTTTTTTCATGGGTTGGGTTGATTTTTAAAAGTTGGGTAGTTCAAATAATTCGGTTAGGATAAGATTTAAGTCTGAAAAAGTTCGATTTGAATTGAGATCACGGATATCCGATCCTGTCCATCCAACTTGCACCTCTAATTCTTCTGTCCATCACCCCCAATCAATAATAGAGGTCTACTGTCAAAATCTCAAATGCTCCTCATACGTATTGGACCCAACAAAAGATTCTAGAAAGTCTTTTTTTTATGGATATCACAAAACATATCGCTTGAATTATAATATTAAATTTGTAAGGTCCATTTAAATATAAAAATTAATACTTGATATATAATTATTTATGTGATATGCGGTTAAAAAATGAACAGTTGCATAATTTGTTTTTCAAACACAGCCATCTATATATGTAGCCTCATATGAGATGAATAAATATATTTTATATTCTAAGAGACCTCGTTTTATAAAAAAAAAATTGACTGTCATTTTGTTGCTCTCAACTTTTCATGAGAAGATACTCTTCTACTAGGCAAGTCACGTTGATTTTCATATATTGAAACGTTAAAGCATTATCTTTTGAGTCGAGCTCATCCTGACATGCTGAATTATCAAGTTTCGAAGCATGCATATCCAATAAATTCAAATTTAGATCTTGGAGTCAAAATTTCATATTCCAATAAGTCGTGAAAGTGAACCTTGAGAGAGTTTCCATTTTCTTAGAACAAGAAAGAATTGTGAAGGAGATAATCTAGTTCTAGAGAGGGAGAGAATGAGACAAGGCCAACAGGGATGATCTAGAGAGAGTCTCTTGGGGTGCGAGAGTCTCATATCAGTTTTGAGACGGATATCTAAAGATTTATAAGGAATTGGATCACTCCACCTATCAAGCTAATCTTTTGGGTTCGGAACCCAGTTTCAAGAGTGATATCAGAGTTAGGTTCTCAAGCCACAATATGTGGGCTCAGGGGTCTCCTAACCGAACGAAATAGTTGGTGATGTTCTATCCACTGGAAAATCTTGTTCGAGGGGGATCGTTGGGGTGCGAAAAAGAGTCCCACATCAGTTGTGATGGGAGAAATCTAAGAATTTATAAGGGACTGAGTCACTCCACCTATCAAACTAGTACTCCCAAGAGAGTCGAAAAAAGTTGGACAAGAATAATCGACCGAGAAAGAGAATCCGAAATTCAAAGAGTTGAAATGTTGGATATAGATCTTCTTTCCCAATCCAAACGAGACTGCATTTCTTTTATTGAAAGATTCAGAATAATGGTTGAGGTGTGGAACTAATTTACAATATCTTTTTTTAAGATCAAAGATGTCCGGACTTCTTAGAGTACCGGACTAATCCTTAGGGCATGTACAAACCTCCTTACCCCCACACACTTGGTAATTGTACAAAAAGTGACCATTTGGAGTGGAGTGAGAATTGAACTCAGGACTCCCACTTCTGGATGCAGATTCCTGACACTCCAGCCCATTTGCATTTTTGAACTAGTTTTATTTTTACTAATAAATTTTTTTGCTTTTATAATTGTATTGATACATTAAAATAACTTTTGTAAATCTCATATTTTAAACCTCGTTAATAAGCCTGTCACAACAAGCAAAAGCTCCAAACCTGCATGGAAAAATGTCAGACACCAACGCATGCAAGTAATTATTATATTGTTACAATTGACAATCCAGATACTAAAACATTTATATTGTTACAATTGGCAATCCAATTACTGTAACATCTAAGTAGCCATGTTTAGGAGTGCTAATCAGGTCGGTTAGGTCAAGCCTAGTGTCACTTGGGCTACGGCCCGTTTTGTAGTTAGAGTCTAAACTTAAATCCACACAAAAGACGCTTAATTATTTTCAACTGAGATTGAATTCTAAATATAATTAAAGCCGAAACGGATTTCATTAAGTTTTCAGGCCCTCTCTCTCCATGGAAATAGTTTCCTCTCTTGTTCTTTTCCACTACCATCTCATTAAGGCCCTCATTGCAGTGCTTCAAGTCAGGTGGGGCCAATGCGATTATGCAAGACAGGCTTGATCCAAGTTAAGCCCAGGGTTAAGCCCAGCTATATCAACCGTGGATTGTTCACTATAACACAAGTTGGCTGACATACTCAACATCTAAATATTCTAATTTAGTCATTCCTATACATTTTAAAGATATCAGCACAGTGATAAATTTTCATTAGATCATGTTTTGTCCAGTCTTTGACAATTCATTATTAATTATTCAAAAATCATGTTTTTTAATCTTAGCATAGAAAATTGCTGAAATGGGTTCAAATCAACTCCCATCACTCAATGAAATTCAAATTCGTGCAGAGCTAGAGCATACTGAATACCAATTTTTAGCCCTTGATGAATTGCAAGCGATACTGGGGGCAGACACTGAGATTAGATTGCAGTAGTGGACAAACAGGCCAAGTTTTTACTATAAAAACATATAAAATAGCAGATAGTGATTAGTGACAATGAAGAAAATGATTAGTGGTGCTGATGTATGTGAAGTGGGCGATAACCAGGAATTATGAGAGTAATCTGTTTGGTTCAGAGATTGGTAATGCCCCTTTCAACGCTTGGGCTGTTGTGCACCGTCTCCAATTCACCAGTTCTGCCCCAATCAGGTCAAGCGTTTGCACCATTTTCCATCCCATTTCTGCCTTTTTTTAATTTATTTTAGAGCGATGGTATGATGGAAGTTTATAAGCCTTTCGAAAAAGCTGACCCAAATAGATGGAGTCGAAAAAGCTGACCCAAATAGATGGAATTTTGACTTTTGATGATGATAATAATGATGAAGTTTATAAGCCTTTCAAGGTACTCCCTACACTAAATTATAATCACATTACAAATAAAGCATTGACTCATGAATTGAGGGCCTGAATACTGCAGACATATCAACATCTACACCTCCGCCGCTATCGCAATGCTGAAAAAGCAAGCAGGCGATATGCATGAGTAGATTGGAATGGCAATGGAGAACGAATTTATGGTGCTTCCATGTTCAAAAGAGTATAGCCATATAGAGAACGATCCATCCAGCCATGGAGAAGATTGCAAAGATGTGAACCCAAAAAAGTACTGCAGCTGCCTCCCTTCCACATCCTCTCAAATTGGCAACGGCACCTACAATGGGAATTGAAACGAAAATATTATAACCAAAATGGAAGGAACAAGGGAAAGAGGTTGACTGTTTCCAATGATATGCAAGACAAACCAAAACACAATCTCGTCCCAAAATACGTACTCTGTGACCTACCTAGTAGAATCTAAAAATTCAGAGTCCTAGGATCTCAAGCAAAGACCCCTCTATTCCCAAAAAAAAAAAAAAGGTCAATTGAGGTTCAAGATTGAACCACAAACTATGCTCTGTTTTATACAGAACAATTCCATTAGACCCCAAAACACAATATGCATATTTGCTTGTATACGTACCACCAGAAAGTTTGTTTCGGTGTGTCATTTGTATGCTCGTGTGTATCTAATTGGGTGAGTGAGATTTTTAGTGCATAATGTCTGCATGTAGTTGATTGTGACTGAGGGGGATGGAGTGGGAATGACCCAGATCCTGCATAGTTCACCTTGTGAATAAAATGGAAACATTCAAAGTCCTTGGGTACTGAAAATCCCGAGTGACTTCTTTTTCTCACGAATATAGAAATATTCTAGTTAAATTTTATACCCTCAATGCAAACACATTAGAATAGTCAAAATCTTAGGATCAAGGGGAACTTCAGTTACTTTATTTGGTTTATTGATGTTTTATGAGCAGAAATGATTCGGATATTTGGAATTCTATATTCTGAATTACTATAAGTGTCAAACTTGAGTAAAGAATTTCCTTCCCACTAGAGACAAGAAAGGACCAACACACAGCCTTAAAAAATGATATATGTATCAATTCAAGCTAATTTTATAGGGACACGTACCAGAAAGCACAGATGTAGGCATTGTATGCTGGAGGAGGAGAACAAATTTGAACATCTTGTCCCCTTGCGGAAGGAAGCCAAGCTTATCAGCCAATGTAACAATACCAAGCCCCGTCGGAGGAACTAAAACTAACCGTCCAAAAATAATAGCAGCAGTTGTACGTAGTCCGAGCCTCGAACTTCCTGGCCCTGAACCAACCAAATTGATTTTAATTAACCTTGATCACGCGCACAGCATAAAAAACCATGTAGAGTTCTTAATTTTGGTTAGAGTCAGCTTTGGGGGAGAGAGTTTGGTAGTCTCTGTGGAACTACTCAAACTGCAATAGACCAGAAATAAGTCCATAAACTCCCAAAATAAGTTACTAGGATATACAAAATTGTAGAAAAAGAGTAGAGAAGACATGATATTTACCATCTACAAGATTGCCTCCCAGTGCAAGTAAAATGCATGGTATCATGGCTTCCCTGAAGACATGACGATGTCAGAAGGAATCTAATTGTAATTGGTCTAACTAGATGAACAGGAATGGAAATATTGAAGTAATTTAACTATGGAAAAGAATTCCTAACAAATGTATACATAAAGAATTGTTCTCTGATAACTTCAGAAGTTGAAAGCATGGAAAGTTTAGTAACATCATCATATCTGTCTGAACGTATGCATACTGTTTATAGTCAAGCTTATTCTGGTTTTATAAAATAAAATGCATACATAATAACATATAAAAACAAAAAACCAAGTAATGACATAAGGAACAATAACGATAAAAACCTAAGAATGGGCACATAAACATACCCGAGAATGATACAACTATCAGTGAAAAAGAAGAGTGGAGCGTCATCTGTGAGGATTAAGTGCTTCAAAAAAGGCACAACACCAATAACCAGTGCCAGTATCTGTTACAGGCACATAGAATAAGTAAAGCATCAATCTTCATATATTTTTTGAAGTACTTGAACCTTGTGATTACACAAAAAACGCCTATTAACTGTGCTATTAGCTCTGCCAATGAAGGTGTCATAATGCTATCAAGGATATTGGACTTTTAAGATTCTCACCGATCTATATTTATCTAATTGTGCCTTCACACATTGTCCAATCAGGCACATGCTCAAGTCCAAGTGGGAGTAGTTCAATAAGCATGAATGACCCAAATCTCCATAACATCCATTTTTCCACAAATTCCCTCACAGGTAATCAGGGATATTTGAAAGAAGCTAACGACTACTCCTTTTAAAGAACAATATGCATATCAGACATTCATGTTTGTATCTACATTGTCAGCATTCTCATGCATTTGGGGGGAAAATCATATTTTCAAATTATAGATGGAATGCTTACAGAAGCTATGATCGGGGGCTGAAGAATTTGTTTGATCTTCAACTTCTCATAAAGACTCAAGAAGAAACTAGTTATCTGCATCAGAAAGCAAAAGAAGCTGAGTTAAAACATATCCTGCACGAGGCCTTTATCCAATCACAATATATTTGATGTCCTCAGCAAATAAAGACCAAAAAGTCACTGATTCAACAACGCCTATGAACAGCTTATTTATTTCAGCACAGCCCTGCATATCTCATGCATTGTGAACTGTATATGTAGCCTGAGATCTTCCTAGATACTCATATAGGTGCACTAAGTGTCACTTTCTAGTGTTAGTATCCCTGCATCTTGACACTACCAATCTACCACCAGCATGTGTCAGTGTCTGGATTGGTACAGATTTCATATTTGTCGTCAAGTTACAAAACATACTTTGGTGTCCTTACATCAGTGGGAGTAAAAATCTTCAAGAAAAAAAAGGTGTGAATAAAAGTTTAGATCCAATGGCTTGTCAAAAATCCCAGAAAAAATACTATTACTGCACCAAGGCAACATCAGATAACTGACCACGTTTACAAAGTTCCATTCTGATGAAGTTCAACCTCTGAAATTTTTTACAACAGTCGACTCATTCTTATACAACAAATTCATAATAACAAAAGTTAGAAAGTGTTTGATTTGTGAACAATTTTTTTTTTCTTGAGATCCAATCTTTTACAACATTGTCTAATGAATCACTTTGGATTTTGAATCTTAAGGAGGGAAGGTTTGGGTATTTTCACCATTAGGGATAGGAACCACGCTCTGTTATGCAAGTGGCCATGGAGATTTGGGGTGGAGAAAGAAACACTCTGGAGATGAGTCTTGGTGTCTAGGTGTGGGGTAGAGGACCTGGGTGGTTGGAGGTTAGGGGCCAAGGCAAGCAAGGAAGGTTCACCAGTGGCAAAATTGATAGTTAAATTAGGCAATGGTGGTGGGGAGGGAGGTAGGATCGGGTCAGCCTTTAGGGAAGGGCTTAGGCTAGTGGTGGGTAAGGGTGATAAGGTGGCCTTTTGGTATGATAATTGGTTGGGAGAGAGACCTCTAAGGGAAGCTTTTTCTAGACTATTTAGGGCAGCAATCAATGAGGACACCCCAATGGAGGAATATTATGGAGTAATGAATGGGCAACCCCAGTGGAAGAGGTTATTTAGGAGAAACTTGAGGGAGAGGAGCAATATTCGTCTTCAAAACGATTGTTGGGGGAAACTCAAATGTGCATAGAGGAGTTAGACAAAATGGATTTGGGTACCCAACTCCTCAGGTGACTTTTCAGTAAAGGCCTTCTTGAAAGTAGTGTATGGTACCCAAAACCAAACGTCACCTTGTAAACTTGCTTGGAACAACAAACTCTCTCCTAGGATTCAAGTATTCACATGGGCAACAATCAAAAAGAAGATATCAGTGAAATGGTAACCTGAAGGAGAGGGGTCTGTTACCAAAGGGCACTTTAGAGATCATGTGCCCTTTGTGGATTGGAGAAGGAATCAATTGGTCATCTGATGTGTCGGTGTTAGTTTTCCCTATCTGTTTGGAGTATGTTTCTAGGATTGATGGGTTGTGAATGGGACTTTAGCAGTTTAGCAACAAGGTGGATAATCTAATGATGGAGTGGTGGAGGTCATTGTTATCTGGAAGGAGGAAAGTGACACTCTGTTGTGGTCTTATGGACACTGTGGAATGAACAAAATAGTAGATTTTTTTATGGAAAGTCAGCACAGGTTAGGAGGGTATTTGAGAAGGCCAGATGGAGTCTTATTGGATGGTCATCTTTGTGTAAGGAATTTGCGGGGGTTTCCTGTGAAGATTTTCATCTTTCATGGGAAGGGTGCAGGAGGGTGGTAAGAATAAGGAAAAGTTGAGAGTGAGGTGGTCAAAATTGGAATGTGAATTCCACAAATTTAATACAGACAGTGCTGCAAGAGGGAAATTGGGCCAACCAGCATAGGGGGAGTTGTTCATAATGATGGGGGAAGGTTGATATTAGCCTTTTCAGAACCCATTGGTGAGAGAGTCTAATGAGGCAGAGTTATGAGCGATTAGGAGAGTAATTCGTCTTTGGTCTAGGTATGGGAATGGCAACCTTGTCATTGAAGGTAACTCTATCAATGCTATCGCTTGGGCAAGTGGTAATAAGAAGCCCCCGTGGGGAATGATTAACATTGTGAGGATTATTAGAGATTGACGAGGAAAACGCCTATCCTTTTGACACATGTTAGTAGATTGGCTAATCATGTGGCCGACTTCTTGGTGAAGATTGGAGTCGATAGGACTGCACCCTTGGTGAAAAGCTTTGATTGATATCTTGATGGGAGGGCCAGGGTATCAGAATGCTTGATTCCATGTATACTTCTTGCTTTTTTTATATTTCACATGTTTTAATTTTATTTTTTCGTCTTTCGGTTTGTATAATCCTCTAATACGAATCATATTACCGTTGTACTTCTTCTATTATTTAATGAAATTTATCATGGTCTCTGCTAAAAAAATGTCATTTTGGAATGATTTACCGAAGATGTTTTCTGGTTCTAGTTATTTGAGTGTGCCTTGGTCGTTCTTGTACCAATAAGTTCAATTTTCTTAGAGAAACTTCAGTATTCGAAACCAGCACGATTGCTTTTTCATTTTATTCTCAATTAACCTAAATTAGTGGTGTTCTTGGTTCACTCTGCCCATTCATGAAATCATGAATGTATTTCTGTTAAATGAATTTCATAAATGGATGCTGGTTTCACTTTCAAAACCATCCCTACTTTCAACATGTAAGTTCTAGCTATTGGAACTACTATTCTCTAAAAGGATTAATGAACAAGATATTTGGACATCAACATAAATAAAGCCTGTGCAGTTCCTATACATTCATACCAGATTAAAAAGAGATAAAAGGATCTTTATTTCATAATCATGTTGACTAAGTGTACATAAACAGATCATCTTCTCACCTTTCCTCTGTTTGGAGTGTCTATTTCTGTTTGCTGTGGCTCTTCTATAGCCAACAAGGGATCTCGTTCAGGAGCACCATTGGCAGAATTAATCTTGAGTGGAATCTTTTCCTCAGTATCATCAAAAGAGCCTCCTGGAGGAGGTGCAAGCATCTGAAATACATAAGTGTATAGTATAATAGCACCAACCTGCAAAATATACATTACGAGGTCAGTTTTTAGTCACAATTGAAAAACCATAAAATCAGATGATATAAGCTCAAGATAGAGAACATATGAAAATCCAACTCTTATTTAATTAATCAATCATCAAAGTATTTGTCCAGTTCTACTTTCCACTCAACCCCCCATCAATGAACCATCACGGCCTTCTTTTTAATTGGTTACATGACCTAATTACGCAGATCACTGGAAATTATGATCCAATGACAGAATACTAATAGACACCAGTTAGGCATGTACACCGAAATTATAATAAATTACAGTTCTACATTAAGGTAAACAGAAAAGGAACTTCAGCCAAATTTGGATGATTACGCTTACCCATTGTCCAAATGAGATGTATGCATTCCCATCTTGGCTACATTTATTTGTGTCACCGAATGGATTGGATTTATCTCGACATAAAGCCGCAATCAAGACAAGAGGTATATTTCCGATGTTCCCTGTAGTAAAAAACCATTAATTTAAACTCCAATGATACTTCTGTATATTAACATAACCTGCCAAGTGCCATTTCAATTAAAAAAAAACTGCCAACTGGTCTTTCTTTTGGAAACAAAAAAAAGAAATTTAAATGAAGTCACATACCAATCCCAATATGTATGATCGTAAACTTGAAATATGGATAGGGGGGTCGAATAATTGATGCTATAATCAACCCAATTATAGAACCTGCTATGGAAGCAAGAACAACGTTTACAGGGATAAACCACCTGCACATGGAAGGCTCAGTTAGAAGGATACAAGCACTTCATGTTATGCAGAGGAACATGTGATGTACCATTTACTTAAAAAAGGGGGGAAGTTGCAACTTCCCTTCCTCTCATCTTTTTTTGTGCAGTGACATGCACACAATGTATGGACCTAAATCAACAAATTCATCCATTTATTGGCAGTGTACAGTACAGCCTATGTAACTGAAAACTTCTTGTTTCAGATATTTGATGCATGGATGGCTAGTAATTTCTCTCTAAGAGGAGCTGTTTCCAGGTTCATTGTAAATTCAAAATCTGATATCCATGGAAGATTCTCTATATAAACTTCAATCCCAAAAACAACCAGACAGAAATAAATATATAAATAAATAATAACACCAAAATAAAAATGAAATTTTTCTCCATAAAGAAAATCAGTTGATTGACAGAGAAGCTGCATGGGAATGTAAAAGAATTACAACATAATCCACAGACATGAGCATTAATTGGATTCTTA